>JACCPH010000017.1:122857-160397 GCA_014183095.1 Harringtonia aguacate
GGGGGGGGGGGGGGGGTCTGGCTGGGGGTCTGGCTGCCTGGGGCAAAAGCTGTCGCTCATCGCTCCGTCTGGTGTGCGCGCGCGGGCGTGCGCGCGTAGTACGGAGTAGTCGTAGCGTGCCGTAGTGCGCTGGGGTGGCCACAAGCCACTACGGAGATTTTTTTTGTCTTCCTTATTTTCCTTTGTATCTCTTTCTTTGTGTTTTCTCCTTCCGCTCCCTGGACTCTCTGGCCTTCTTTGCCCTGCGAGAGATTAGAGGGAGAGACGGAGCAAGCTCCGGCACCATGCACCATGCACCACGCATGGCCGCTGGACCCGTAGCAAAGGGACGAGGCGCAGCCGTGAGTGGTCAAGAACCGCTAGGAGTCCAGAGCGCTTCCCCTGAAGAGAAACCCGAGGCAGCCGACGGTCGACGGCGCCAGAGACGGACGCTCTTTGCTCGACATTTTGACCCGCTATCGCGCGCGCTTTGCCAGCGACATCCACGGCTAAGGAGGACACCCGCCAAATCAGAACGGTCTGGACCTCGGGGCTTCGGTGTGTGGCGCTGGGTGTCCGGGTCTTCTCGTCTGACTGCTGGTCGGCGAGGTCTGCGAAGGGGGTGCAAGTACATGTGCGGTCAAAGAGTCCTGCAACGAAAACGTGGCGCCGATTGGCCTATTGACAAGAGAGCCTATCTGTCATCCGCGCAGCACCGCCGCGAGCTGCATCAGACAGTCACGGCACAGTAGCAGCAGCATGCTGACGTCAGGCTGCCTGCACTGAGACACGCAAGAAGCCAGTCGGATGGGCGGACTGACGCTTTCTTCCCTTGACTCAGCATTGTGGCTTGCACCCCCCCCCCTCCCTCCCCCGCCCTCTGGGAAGTCTTTGTGAGTCTCGTGCCGGCGGACGGCGATGTTGCGTGGAAGCGGACGCTTGCACTGACAAATGCATTTTTTTTGTTTTGTCCCGGGGCACCGTCGAGACCCGGTCCAGCTGTCAGAGGCACCAAGATCCGACACGGCGGTAAGAGGCGCGTCGAAACTCCGCATTCCATGCCTTCGGCAACCCCGTCATCTTGTGCCACTCGCAGTGAGGGAGCTTTTTTCCTGCTGTCGGTGGAGGCAGACAGGGGACCCAGCGCTCTACGAGTAGAGCCTTGCTGCAGCAGGCTAGTGCCCCGTGATGCGCGATGTTGATCCGCCGTTTTAGCGTACCGCAGGGTTGCAGTGCATGCATTCCTTGCGTCTTCTTTTGCTTCTTTTGTTTCTTTTGCTTCTGCTTCGTTTCCTGGCGGGTTGGGGGGGCTTGTTTTTGCATGTCCTGGCATCCTTCGTCTGCTTGGCCCTGAGCTTATCTGCCTCGCTGCCTTCTTTTCCCTCGTAATACACACCAGCTGACTGCCTGCACGGCTGCTTGCCGCGCTTTTTTCCTCTTGCTGGGGCAAGCCACCGACACGTTTTTTTTTTCTCCGTAATTTTTTTTTCTCTTTTCGCCTTTCTCGCTTTCTGTCTTTCTCTCTTTCTCTGCTTAGTTGCCATGTGAGACATTCTTTACCTCGGCTTTGGACCTAAGCTGACAAGCCGTTTCTTGACCCCCCACTCCTGGCCCTCATCACTCTTCGTCATCAGCCGGGGCGAACATTTGCGCCTCCAGGCGGCGTTTCCGCTATGGGGCGAACGTGGTGGTCCTCGCGACCGTCACGATCTGTGGATCGCGTGCCCGCCATCGTGCGCCCGAAAAGCTAGCATTGCTCTTTCTCCGCTTGGGTCCTTCGTAGTGAGCATGTTTCGCTCTCGCAGCCAATCGTGGCGGCTGCACGCGTGTCCGTGTAGAACATGATCGAGGCGGGTGCCACAACTTGTCACCAGATGCGGCGCCAGCCTCTTGGTGTAAGCCATGACTGATCGCTGTCAAGCCAACCAGAGGGCGCGGTGAGACTACCAAGCCCGCGGCACCGATCGCGCTCAATCCCTAGTGTTGAGGACGCAAGCTGCCGGCACCTAGCTGTAGCGCATGAGGGCTGGGCGGAGAGGTGTGCGTCCATGACCGAGACCACGAGAGAAACGAGAGAAAAGTCTCGCCCAGTCTTGCCTTGCCACTCGGTACACGGCCACTGCTTCTGTTTCGTATGTACAGCGCGGGTACCGCGCTTGTCTGTGGATTCCGATTTGAGACCCGAAAAGCCCCCCCCCCCCTCCTCCGTCGGTCAGCCGATGCCGACCTCCGCGATCGCTCTTGGTTGCACCAGAACAGGGCGTACTTTTGATGCTGCCCTGCTGCCTATTTCGTACACCCCGTATTGCTCGTACACAGGGGTACGGAGAGAGGGTCCGCTGCGCTGCAGGCGGGCGTGAATCCGGCTGTCCCCATTGCCCAATTACAGGCGTGATGGGCGGCAGCCAGTTGGAAGGTGCCATTCTGATCGGCAGGCGGCATCACATCTCGCAGATCTTGTTTTTGCTTGCAATGTTGTTTTATTAGCGTGTGCCGTGCTCGTATTTGTATGCCCGTACGGCTGTGGCAGCATGCGTGCCCGTCTGTGTTAGGTCGCAGTCGTGCCATCCTCCTCTCACCGTCTCGGCACACCGAGAAACGACGCACTAACGCCGGCTTGAGCGACGGACGGCATTTTCTGACTCGTCTCCTCTGGGGAATTCAGGCACCCGAGCTGGCTGGTCTGCAGCCCATAGCCACACAACCCCATCTCTGCGTCGCTGCACAGCTAGGTCCGGAAACCAGCAGCTCGGATAGACAATGACGAATCTCGCGTCTGCCACATCGCCCGCTGCATGCGTCTCTGGAAGTGTGTGCTATCAGGGGAGTGGGGGGCGCTGGGCGCTGGGTGCTGGGCAGAACTCTTCAGCAGGGCGGCAAAAGGTGTCGGGTGGAGAATTTTTGCAGAGAGGCGTTCTGCAGAGCGGCGGAGCAGGCGCTGAGCGAATACTTTGTCATTCCAGAGCAGGCGCCACTTGGCGCTTCACACCACCGACCAGCCCACCTGCCCGGACTGGCTCGAGCCCAGTGGCCTGGATAAGGCTAAAATCATTCCTTCCCGAAGCCGCCATGCCCGCCTAGGTAGTTTTGTCTGATGATCCCCGTTTATCCCTGTCGGCGGGCCCTCTTTTTCGTCTCTTCTCATTTCCCCTCCCCCTTTACGTGCGTAATACGAGCTGCTGAGCGGTTGTCGGGGTGCTGGACCGTGTATCGGCTGTGTATCGTGCCCGTAAAAAATACGTGCAATTACTCGTACTCGCACTCGTACACTCGCTTTTCTTACTGGTGGCCCGTTGAAAATGGAACGTCTCCTAGCCGTCGCTTCCGCTTCGTAGCATGAACCGCATGAACGAACCGCTGCGGAAGACTACCTCCGAGCGGGGCTAGCCAGAAGAGCCAGACAAACCAGCTGCCGAACAGGCAACGACAGCGACAAGATGCGGACGCAGGGGGCAGCTCATCTTGCCGTGATTGGGCATTATGCAGAGGGGAACGACTTCCGGAGCAGTGGCAGCTTCTGGCAAAGCAGGGATGCGCACGTGGTAAAGTCGCTCCTTCCTGGCGTACCATCGGGCGATCTTAGCGCCCTTTGTGCTCCCCCCTGGTCCTCTTCGCAGGCAGTCTGGCTCCTGTGGCTCCCCCCTCTGGCTCCCTCTGGCTCCCTCTGGCGCCCTCTGACTCCAAGTCTCAGCTGCAGCGCGCACAGCGCCCGCAAGCCCGCACGCCGCAAGCCGCAGCCCACCTCAGCCCGTCCAGCCACCACACTCCGGAGGCACACAGCGCCTCCAGGTGTGATCGCCCAGCGGATGTGTCCACTGCAGCGCCCATTATCCCCTGCACTCGCATATCCGTACAAGCATCATCCATGCCGGACGACAAGGCTGGCCCCCCCTCCTCTCACGCTTGCCCATCGCCCATTTGCCCAATTTCTGCTTCGCGCTCTCCGCCCGGCGCCCCGACTGCTCCGTGCTCCTCGTACTCTCGTGTGCGGGCGCTCCCCCAGCACAAGCAATTCTACCAAAATTGACTCGGAAGACACGCAGAGCTCACGCTCGCCGGTGGCACCAACGCCACGTTTGGCAGTATTCTGCGCCTCGCGCTGCTGCGGTGATCCTCCGCGCTCGGCTGCAGATCGGAATATTTCCACGTTTCTACGTTTCCACGTTTCCACGTTTTCTCGAGACCGCCCCAACAGAATATCAGAAAACGGTGGCACTAATAGGGTTCCTGGGCGGACATGACAGTAGTCGTTCGTATCTTCAGGGCAGGATAGTGGCCGGCCCCAGCATTTTTGGAGGCCTGGGCTGCTTTGGTCTTGGGTTTTTTTGCCGCATTCCGCTTGGTTTCTCCTCGTCTTTTTTCCTGTTCGTCACACCAGTTGCGCGTCGCCACCAGTCTGGGCACAAAACGCCCGAGCAAGTTTAGTCGCCCCCCGACCATTCGGACATCTTCTATTCTTCCTTTTCTTCTTCCGCGCCGCCCTCGTGTATATCCGTGCGAGTTGACGGGACCGCGAGAACCGCCGCGATGACAAATAGCGCGAGCTGCTCATACGAGATCAATAGCCCCCAAATCTCCTTATGCCTAAAAAGCGCCCGCTGTGTCTCGCGTAGGATAGTGTATCCAACCACGCGGATCTCTCTCTGTTCCTCTCTAGCGTAGTTTTAGTCTTCTTGGTCCGCTTTTGGAGGCCCCATAATCCCATCAGCTCAGATGGGTCGTCTGGTCTGCTATGCGGGGGGGTGTGTTCATTTCCTCGTCATCCCGTTGGGAGCAAGTTCCCTCCCACTTGTGGTGGCAAACTGCTGCCCACACCACCTGCGAGATTGTAGCTCTCGCTTCTGGGAAATGACGCAATGCAAGATACGGATGGGCTTGTTGTTGCGTGTTTAATGTGTTTAATGTGCCCGTCGCATGCACGTCGAGTGCCGGTGCAGGAGAAACGAACAAAAAAAAGCAAATAAGAAAAACACAACATCGGCAGAGCAGCGGAAAAAGAAAAGAGAGGAAGAGCGTTTTGCCCTAGGCGGAATCGTTCCCCGGCAGTTTGCCCCAGGGCTGCTAACAGCTATCCCAAATTGCCAGCACCCCCCCCCTTGCATCACCCACACATCATCCACGTGAATAGTCCGCAACGAACATCGAAAAAAAACGTGCAGACTACAAAGACTGTGCTCGCGCAAGATGACCACGGCACCACTCGAACCACATCGCTGATTGGGATGCGCAAACCTGCTGGTTCGCCCAGGCACAGCTCGCACACCACGCAGAACCATCGCGCACCAGACGGCAGTCACCCGCCCCCGAACCGTGCCGACTGCTACCAACTGAACCAACTGCTGCTATGCACAAACTACTGCATATACCCCTGCTGCTACCACGAGCACGATGGAGTAATGCATGCGCGTGGATAACCGCAACGTGAGCTTGACCTAAACAGGTATACGAGCTCGTTACTCGCACCTTCCTTGACGACCCACCTACGGGAGTCCGGGTTGCTCCAATCGATCTCCATGGAGGAAAAATAAGCCGCTTTCCAATCTGCCATCGTCAGCTGCTCCTGTCGTCGTGCTACGAGTATGTGGATGGCGTCTCATCCTCTCCTCCAGGCCCCCCCCGAAAAGGGGGCTCTTCGTGGCAGCTAAGCCGTTTTGGCGCGACAAACTTGCACGGAGGAGGAATAAACAGAGTGCGCAGCAGTCGTCATGGCGCCGTCGCCGCAGAAGCAAATGAGATAGATGGAGATGAGGGGCAGCGAGAGAGCAACGGCTTTTCCAGCGGAGGCCGCGCTAAGAAGCGCCCTTTAGCGGCTTGCACACCGCTAGCCGCGTGCCTCTCGCTAGCATCGCCAGCAGCCAGCATCGCCAGCAGCAGCCAGCAGCAGTCCAGCATCACCAACAGCCAGCACCCGCAGAGGCGGCGGCGGCGACGGTGGCAGCGACGGCCGAGACGCTTGCACTCGCGCTCGCGCTGATGACAAGATAATTACGATGGCCGCAAACGGACTGGTGAATCGCCCTGCCAGGCAGGAGTGCCTGATTTTATTTCCGTGCCCATATTTGTTTTGGGTTCCTTGGTATCGCTTGTCTCGCACCCCAACATCTCGTTCTAAACAAGGAAAGAAAAGAAAAAAAAAAGGTACGCATGCAAGCACGGAGCAAATACAACTAACTAATGCAGTCTGCACGTCAGCAAACCCACCGCCGATCTATCCCCAAGTCTTCTTCGATCAACACCATTTCTGCTTTCCGCCCTTACTCCCCCAGCGAATGGGAGCAGACATTTTTGTTTCCTGTTGTGTCCGTCAAGGCAACCGCCGGCCCACGCACCGTTGTAAACTTCTTTGGGCTGTATTCGCAAGCTTCAACGCCTCTGAGATGTGAAAGGACGGATAGCAAATAGCCGGCACCATATCTGATTCACGTGTTAGTATCAACAAGTTACACGGCTGCTGGATCGGCTATGTCGGCGATAGAGATTGTTGGGGAAGGGGGGAGGCGCTTGTGGTTCGCAATCTGCCAGCGTTGAGGCGTTATTTGGAATAGGAAGCCCCGGAGGTGATATTGCACCATGAGACCGAAGCGGACTTGGATGTCGTATTCGTTGCCGGTTGTTGGGCACGGGAGCTGAGATGGCCAAGCTCGAACGAACGATCTTAACCCCCTCAACCCGTACAGATCCAGGATCCAGGACATAATCACGCGGTGCCAGCAGGGCTATGCAGCCACACACGACATCTTCGTCGTGGCCTCCTGGTGGATCTCCACACCCTCTTCCTCTTCATCACCAGCTCGTACGTGCCGCACCAGCAGCAGCTGGCCGACTAGACACAGCCGTGCTACTCCCATACGAGAAGGATCGCAGACGCTGGCGTGTCTCTGGTAGCAGAGTCGAACACTACTACGAGTAGGGCCAAAAGAGGCAGAACGATCGTGCAACAAGCAGGCAATATCATATCCGAGCAGCAGCAAGCGGAACAGTACCTTACGATGTACGAGTACGAGTAAGATACGTTCTTCTGCACCCCTCCCTCCCCCCCCCTTGCATATCCGGAGCCAGCCTCCCCCTCCTTGCCTCCCACAACCCCCCCGGCCCCCTGATTCGATAGTCCTCATAGCAAGACTTGGACTGGACCAAGTTGAGGCAAGAGAGCAGTTGCAAGAAAAGGAGGCCACAAAGCGGATTTCAAACGGCCAAACAGAGCAAGAGATGCCATATCCACGTTGAGGGGCCGTGGTATGCCCGTAATCCCGTATGCCCGTATGCCCGTGAGCTTGTTGGTTTACTGCGAGAAATCCGATGTCGAGTTCGGTGTCCTTTGTTGGCGATGCCTTTTTTGCTGCGGCTGGCGTGCTTGGACTCTCGGAAACGGAATACGGCCAACGTCCGAGATGCCGCAACCTTGCTCCCTGGTTCCAACAGTCGCGGGCAAGTCGGTGTTGTTGGCCGGGCTGCAGGCGTTTCTCCCCCGGCGCGAAATGATTCCGCCCTTGGCCCTATTCCGACGGCTGGGGCGTATTGCCGAGCTCATCGCGGATGGCAACTGGCGCAGCACTCTGCATCTTGGCGCTCTCTGCACTGCATCGTCTCTGGGACTTTTTTTCTTTCTTTTTTTCTTCCCTCCCCACTGCTCCACGCGTACTCTTTCTGTTACGCTTTCGTCTCTCTTCGTCTCTTCGTCTAGAGATGGACGGACTTGGTAAGATGCGAGGGCGGCAACCAACGCGAGAGGGAGACTGAGACAGAAGGGTCTGTCTCGCTAATAGCCGCCACCACAGGGCCAGGCAGCCGGTATTCATCTCAGACAGGAGGTCCGGGCGATCAGTCAGTCGGGTACGAGACAAAGAAGTAGCGGCACTTTTGCAGCTGGAATTCCAGGCTGGGCGATGCATGCATACTCGTAGGTCGTAGGCCGTAGGTCATGTGAATGCGAAATGGGGCATCGCACGCGAGGGCGAACGGAATGATCTCCGCAAGGGGGGGGGGGACCCTGCTCTGTCTGGTCGCTGTCTCGGCCTCTTGTTTTCGTCCGTGCGGGCCTTACCCCTGGCGCCAAATAGGCTCGTTCAACATGCTGCATCGCTTCTCGTCGCCCGCGAACTCATCTCGCCTCGTCTCTGCTAGCGGCAGCGACTTGGAGGGGAGAGGGGGGGGTGGGGGGGGTGGTAGCACATGAGCGATGGCCCGTATGCGTCTCCCGCTGTTGTACGGCCGTAAAAAGAAAGGAAAAGAAAATAGCTCCAAGAAAGAGGCCGCTTGCCCTCCTCCTCCCCAAAGTACGGCGAATGTACTCGCCGAGTACTCTTGTACCACAGCAGACGTACACACACACACACACACAATCTTTCAAGCTTGGCACCAGCACAGACACACCAGCAGCACCAACAGAACCGCGACGCCAAAATCACTGCGACCTGCTGTAAGGGGTAAACGACATTTGCACGGGCCAGCTTTCCACAACGAGCAAGTCTTGCTCTGCGGCTGAAAATTAAAAAAAAAAGCCTGCAGAAGGGTGTTAGGAGAGGAGGCAGTGGGCAAGGTAGGCAATGCCGCTGGGCAGTCTGGGCCGTCTGGGCCGTCTGGGCGATCTGGGCAGTCTGGGCAGCCGGCATAGATCGCACACGTCAGTCCCCGAACGCGACTCTTAGGGGGGGCACAGACGCCTTGCGTCGTGGCCACCTCGCCTGAAACCCTCGGGGATCTCAGCTTCCAGCACCCGGTTCCCAGCTCCCAGCTCCCAGCTCCCAGCTCCCAGCTCCCAGCTCCCAGCTCCCTGGTTCGCAGCCCACTTTCCTTTCCGCCCTTCCTTCCCCCCTCTGGTCGCAGAGACATGTCTGGATGCTCGCCACGAGCACAAAGACATCAGCTGGAAGGAAGAGGGGAGGGCGTGTGCACAGCAGCCGAATTGGCTCTTTCTCCATGGTACACGCCACACACACGCACACACACACACACACACACACACACGCACACTTTTGGCAGTGATGACAGGCAGACAGACAAGCTCCCTCTCGCCAACGGCCAGCGTCTGATTCATGCCGCCCCAGATAATAGCCGTTGGCCTTGGCTGCGGCAATCCGTCTTTGTCTGAATCAGGCTGTCTAGGCCGTCTGAGTCGTTCTGGTCCGCTTTAGGGGGGGATTGGCGATGCCGTCAATGGCTCCCGGCGTCGCTCTCGCGCTCGACGGGTCACACGCGAACTCTTGACAAGGCGCTTGTCGTCGGGTTGTTCAGAAGGTCCGACTCTAGACCGCACCGGTTCTGTAGAATGCTGAAGGGCCATCACCAAAAGAGGGATTGGATCAACAAGACAACCAAAAAAAAAAAGAAAAAAAAAAGCCCCCGCCTGCGTCCAACGCAGCGTTGCAATTCTCGTAAGGCGCGCTACCCGCGAAAAGTACTTCCTCAATGGGACTGGTCGCAAAAAACAGCGCCCGTCTACAGGCATATTGCGGATTGGCTCTCGTTTTTTTCTGCTTTGTTGCACATTCCCGCATCCCGTGCCGGCCAGCATGTAAGCAGGGCTGCCGACTTACCGTATCAGGGCATATCTTGCATTGGGCTTCACTCATCTTACCGGCTTTATCGGCGAGAATCATTTCCTCGACAGAATTTTTTTTTCTTTTTTTTTATTCTCGTCTTCCTCCTTTGTTCTCGTCTGAACACAGGGGGCAAATGAGGTGCATGCAAACAGGCGCGTGACGACGGTCTGTGTAAGCCATGGATGGCAAGGACCACTGTCGCAGATCACAGATGTGGCCCGAAACCCTGTTAAGACCTTTTCGTGCTTTTTTTTTTTTCGCGTATGCTCCCAAGGCCAAAGAAGAAGCAGATCATCTCAGCCGGACTGGCGAGCCGGCAGAATGGCAGGAGGTCCGCCGGAGAGTTTGGAGGTTGGGGGAGGGGGATTGAAAGTGCCTGGGAATGCCAATGGCTGACAAAGGCCAAGGCTGTCCAGAGAGCTGGCCGGTTCGGGAGAACCGCAGGACTGTGTTCACAAGGCTGTACGAGGGGGACAAGAGGCCTGCCAACGGGGCCGGAGAATTCCAAGAAACACCAGGAACGGCTTGCAGGGAGTGTCAGGTCATGCTGGGCAGCAGAAAAGACTGTTTGCACCGCCAAACCGCTTCATGGACTGCCAAGAAAACTGTAGGGCTGGCGGGAGGAAGACCGCCAACAAGACGGCTAGGTTGGAGGGAGGGATCAGAAGGACCGCCCAGTTTTCGTACAACGACCAATCATATTTGGCGTCCGTCTCGACGTCGAGCAGAGGCGATGCAGACTGTTTGTTAGCTATGGCATGCAAACAAGTCGGCGTGTCTCACCTTATTTTTTTGATGGGCGGACTTTTTTTTTTTCTCCGCAAGCTCCTTCTCTCTCTGCGGGGCGCCGTCGGTCCCGAGAGCTCGCCTGTCGACGTCGATTGCCACAGTGTTGGAGCTACGAGCTGCAGCGGCACGATTCCGCAGCCCCTCTCTCTATCCTCTCCCCTCTTCTCTCTCTCCCCGCTCGTGCTGCTTGTTTGATAGCGCTAACAGCGCAAGAAAACAACAGCTCGAGCTGGCGATGTGAAGGGGAGCGAAACAGGCATCTCGTACGAGTCTTCTTCGTACTTTGCCTCAGGTGTACCTTTGGTGCGAGATGGTGGGAACGAAACAGGCATCTCGTACGAGTGTGCCTCGTAAGATGCTTTGACCACGCTCAGCTTGTCCCTCTTTCTATTTTGGGACTGGCCCAGCCGTGGGCAGCTGTGGCTGGAGCTCCAACAGAGCTGTCCTTGGACTGGTTAGCTGTTCTTCTCTGATGCCGCTGGTGTTGCTTCTGTTGGCGTCTCTGTTGCAGCTGCCCCCTGCCGCATATTGCGATGCAAACCTCCCCCCCT
The DNA here is from genome assembly GCA_014183095.1 of Harringtonia aguacate. NCBI lineage: Eukaryota > Fungi > Ascomycota > Sordariomycetes > Ophiostomatales > Ophiostomataceae > Harringtonia > Harringtonia aguacate. The sequence goes on from JACCPH010000017.1 coordinate 133,719, forward strand.
GTTCCCGCCGTGATGCCTCCCGTGTCCGTGCCTATTTTTGGCATGTCGACACAGACATCCTGTATGCGTACGAATTACTTCCCTGTAGAGCGCTTTTGACATGCCGCCTAATCCTGCATGCCCAGTCCTTCATGCCCAGTCCTTCATGCCCAGTCCTTCATGCCCAGTCCTTCATGCATGTCGGCATGCTTCGTGTCTGTCAGGGTTGGCTTGCCGCACACATGTCGTAGTCGTCGTGTTGTAGTTGCATCACAGCGTGCTTCCCCATGGCAGTCTGATGCCGCCAAGCAAGAACGAGGGGCTGAGCATCTCGAACAACACCGTCCTGGCAGCCTAGAAAAGTGACAAGCCGGGACTTTGCCATGAACAAGAGGAACATCGTGGGACTTTTGGCAGGACCCCGAGTACATCGCAAATGCGAAGGCGACGAAACTGCTGGTACATCAGCACAGATGGCCATGGTACATCGCTGTCGGGAACGATACATTGGCGAAGCTCCACAAACAACAAACAACAACAATGACGATGGCGATGCTGCCCCCCCCAGCATCCTGGACACACACACCCCCCTGGCGCTGATGCCATACGGCAACATCGGTGCCCTGTCATCTCTTCAGCTGCGAGCGGATTGGCTTTGGCTTTCCAATGTTTCAGATCTTGCTCCCTCGTTCTCTCGTTCAGTAGCTTCTCCTCTCCCCCCCCCGCAGTGACGACTTTGCGTGCGCCCGGTTCTTTCAGCACCAACACACCTGTCCGGGGGGGCCTTGGACTGAAGCTTGGAGTTGTGTGAGAAGTGTGTCTGTCGGTGGTGCCATCTTACGATCTTGGGACCTGGGTAAGGGGGACATGGGCGTTGGAGCCATATGCCGGCCGTTGGATCGCAGGCGCCACTGCAGGAGCGAATGAGCGCCTCCGGCTGAGAGCTGAGACAGCGGAGACGCTCAACTCAACCAGCGGCACCTAGGCGAACCAACAGCAAGAATGAGCAGGCATCTCTGACCACTGCTGCCTACACCGATTGAGGTGACACTTTGTCTGCGCATCTTGTACCCATCTTCTGCCCCATCTTATCAGCAGACATGCCAAGAAGCGGACCCAAGACGCCGAGATCGACAGAGCTACCGCCGGGCGGCCGACGCGGCCGACCAAGATGAAACAAAGAAAATTAAACGTACTGGGCGGAGGATGATTCGACAGCGACGTGGGGTAGTAGTGCGTACTCGTAGTGCTGGCAGCACCACCAGCATCCGCATCCGCATCCGCATCAGCATCAGCACCATCCGTCCGAGAGGGGAAAGTCACGGGCAATGACGTGCTCGTAGACCACGCCGAGAAGTAATATGGGCTCAGGACATCTGAACAAAAAATACGGCACGCATGGGACGATGATGACGAAGCCGCCCGGCCAGACGTGCCAACGCAAAGTCTCGGGAGCCGTTTTGCCAAACACTCGTGACCTCGCCGCACTATCTGCCGTCATATCTCTCTCCCTGTAATATGCTGCCTGACGGTTGGCTGAGGCTGCTGTCCTCTGCCCCCCCCCCCCCCCCAGGGGCCAGTCCAAGGTCTCGAAGATCTGGGCGACCACTGGCATCAGTCTTCGGCCCGCAGGCTGCAGCGTTCCACCGATCTGCATACTTCGTATCTTACATGGGGGGTGGTGGAGACGCCAGCCTTGCTCGCACACGGGTCGCTTCGAGAGTCCGGCCGCTGGGGACTCGTCACATGCACGCTATCCAAGCCGGTCCCGAACAAGCCCCGACCCAAACCACCACTACCACCACTGCTCCCCCCTCCCCCCCCAATATCCGAATCCCGCAGCCCAGCGGCGGAAAGCCGGATATGCCGTGAAACGGCGGCTCGGTGAAGCAGACAAGCACCGGCGTTTTTTTCCTCCCCCTAAAAGACTTGGATATTGAAACCGACCGGTCCCCCCCCCTCCCGCATTTCTTTTTGTTTCAAAAAAAAGGACGGGATGAAGTGATAGCTCGGGGTCAGTGATCTGCACGGCCCCATTTCATAGTATCTTACAGCCGAGCCAACAGGCCGAGCAGTCAAACATAACAGTCCCCCCCGCGGAGATGCAAGAATTAAAATAGAGATAGGCCCCTGAAGAGCGGAGGCCCGTGATGAAAGGCAGGCACGATAGCACAACAAGCACAATGAACGATGGCACGATGGACAACAACACGACAGACAATAGCACGATAGACAACAGCACGATAGACAACAGCATGAAAGGCAACAGCATAATAGCACAACAGACGTGATAGACGCGAGTGGAGATGCTTGGCCGAAACGGGAAAGCGAATCGTGGGCGCAAGACCGCAAAGGCGAGAAATGTTTTTTTTTTTTTTGAATTTTTTTTTCAACATGGAGAAAAAAAGACCTAGATTATTATGGAACTGCAAACTGCAAACTGCAAACAGTGAACACCAGCAGCCGCCCAGTCCGCCTGCTCTCGGGGTATGGTTCCATGCGTACGTACAGATGGGAATGCGTGAGATGACAGAAGAGAGCAAAGCAAAGAGCAAAGTAGAAGAAAGCCATATCGAAAAAAAAAAGAAAGCAGTAGCGAGCAAATGCACAAACACTCCGCCAACGCTCTCATCAGGGAATATCATAAAAAAAAACAATCGTGCTGAGGTCATTCATCACGTCGGCATCGCAGCACCTTGTCGGCATCACCTCGTGGTGACCCTGCCAATCTCACCCAATCACCCATCACTCCAGTCATCCTGGTTAAGCCGGGGCACCCTGGCCTCCCCCCAGGCCTCCCCCCCAGGCACCCTGTTCAACCCCGTCCAACCCTGATTCATCCTGTCGGACCGCCGTCGGGCCACAAGGCAGGCGGCGTCGTAGGCCCGCCAGCCGTGTTGGTCTGAGATGTCATGGGCGTGGCCATGGCTGAGCTGCTGACGTCGCTGGGCGTGGCGGGCTCGACGACGCGGTTGCGTATGCCCATAATCCACTCGTGCTGCAGCAGCTCGACGGCGGTGGCCCGCTGGGCCGAGTCGCTGCGGAAGCAGCACCGCAAAAAGTCGATGCCCTCGGGACTCAGCTGCTCGGCCGTCGGCAGCTGCGGCGGCTTGCCCTGCGCAATGTTGTACATGATGGCCCATTCGTTGTCCAGGTTGCCCCATGGCCGCCGCCCGGTCGCCATTTCCAAAATCACGCATCCCAGCGACCACACGTCCATGGCACCAAAGTGGCCCGGCGTCTCCCCCTTGATCACCTCGGGCGACATGTACATGGGCGTGCCCGTCATCGACTTGTTCGCTGGCCGTCCCACGGCACCCGGGACGCCCGGGACGCCCGGGACGCCTGGAACGCCTGGAACACCTGGGACGCCCGGCACACCCGGCACACCCGGCACGCCTGCCACGTCCGGCACGTCCGGCGCGCCCGCCGCACCTGCCGCGTCTGCCGCGTCTGCTGCTTCCGCAGCCCCGGGCTCGGCTCCCACAGCTACACCGTCCGCTGGTGTGTCTGCCTGCGCCGCGGCTGTGTCTGCCGCCGCTGGTGTGCCTGTCTGCACCTCTGGCGTGTCTGTCGCGGCTGCTGTTGTGTCTGCCACGGTCACTGTGTCCGCCGCGGCCGCTGTTGTGTCTGCCACGGTCACTGTTGTGTCCGCCGCGGCCGCTGCTGTGTCTGCCGCCGCCACCGCTGTGCCTGCCGCCGCGGCTGCTGTGCCTGCTGCCGCCGCCGCCGTGGCCACGTGAAAGTCGTAGGCCAGAGTGCGGCCGTGGCGGGCCAGGACCTTGGCGGCGCCAAAGTCGACATACTTGATGATGCCATTGTGGTCGAGGAGGATGTCTTGTTACGTGTTAGCGAGTGGTAGGTAGGTAGGTAGGTAGGCACACGAAAAAAAAAAAAAACTCACTCTCTGGCTTGATGTCTCGGTGCGCAATATTGATCTCGTGCAGGTAGGCCAGGCCCTCGAGCAGCTGCAGGGCGTAGACCATGATGACCTGCTCGTCCTCGATGCGGCCGTGCTCCAGCAGGCTGGCCAGCGAGCCGCCCGAGCAGAACTCCATAAAGATGTAGACGCGGTCGCGGTGGACTTCGATGCCGTAGTAGGAGACGACGTTGGGGTGGTCGAGCGACTCGAGCACGCGCATCTCGTCCTTGATCTGAAAGGCGATGGACGGGATGAGCTTGGGGTCCTGCAGGCGGATCTCCTTGACGGCCATGAGCTGGCCGTTGTCGAGGTTCATGGCCGCGTACACGTTGCCAAACGTGCCGCCGCCGACAAAGTACCCCTGCTGCCAGCGCATGGTGAAGTTGGTGGCCGTCGACGACAGGTAGGCCAGCGACCGGTCGATCTCGTTGCTGGCCTCGAGCACGCGGCCCAGCGACGACCGCTGCGCCAGCAGCACCTTGCGCCGCTCGTCGATGGCGTTGAGCTCGTCCATGCGGTGCTCCGTGATGTACTGGGCGGCCTCGGCGTCGTTGCGCAGGCGGTCGAGGCGCTTGTAGATGATGCTGCTATTGCTATTGCTGCTGCTGCCGCCGGGGCCGCTGCCACCGCCGCCACCACCGCCGCTGCTGCTGCTGCCGGAGACGCCGAGGCCGGCGGCCAGTGACGCCTCCAGCCGCTGGCGCTCAGCCTGCGCGGCCACGGACGAGCGCGCGCCCATAATGTCAAAGTGCGAGATCAGCAGCGACATGCAGCCCGACACGCGGTCGCGCAGGCGGGCGTACTCCTCCTCGGCCAGCCCCAGGATGTGGCGTCCCCGCGTCATCAGCGTGGCAAACTCGAGGGCCAGCACGGCCCAGCGGAAGGTGCGCCGGTCAGAGGTGACGCAGTCTTCGCAGATGAAGCCGACCCAGTCGAGAGCCAGCTTAGTCAGCTTGATGTTGTTCATCTGGCGGCGGTTGCTGTCCATGTAGAGCATGGAGCGCTGGCCGAACTCGGTGGCAAAGACGAAGCAGGTCTGAATGAGGTCCTGGCAGTTCTCGCCCTGGGTCTGCTGGCGGATCTTCTCGACGCTGTCCATAAAGGTGTTGGACAGCTTGTAGGTCATGCGGCGGATCTCGGTCATCTTGGCGTTGACCTTGCGCAGGTTCGAGCGCTGCTCGACGGCCAGGTCCAGGTGCAGGTCGACCATGTCGAGGAAGGCCTTGCGGGCCAGCAGCAGCCGCGACTGGGTGCCGCCGGCGATCAGCCGCAGGTGGCCCGTCTTGAGGTCGAGCGGCTCCTCGCGCACGGACAAGGTCACGTGCGGACCGCCCCAGTCCGGCTGGCTCTCGGCGCGCATCATGAGCATGTAGGGGTCGGTGGGGTCCTCGACGGTCTGCTCATAGGACGAGCGCCCCATGAGCGAGCGGATCTCGTCGTGGCGGCCGGCCAGCGAGGGCGAGGCCAGCAGCAGCACGCCCTCCTGCTCCAGCCAGCCGCCGCTGTAGACCTGGAAGTGGCCCGAGGCGGCCAGGCGGTCCAGCAGCACGTCGACGCCCTCGTCGGTCAGGGCGGCCAGGCTGAAGTCGCAGGCGTTCTCGTAGTTGTCGCGCAGGCGCTTGGTGAAGCGCTGCAGCATGCGCTGGCGCACGCGCACCGAGTCCAGCTGCTGCTTGTAGCGCTTGCTCATGTCGGCCATGGCCTCGCGCGGGCGGCGCTGCAGCTCGCGCTCAAAGGTCTGGCTCAGCCGGTTCAGCGCCTTGAACGTCAGCGAGCTGAACTGCTCCGCCACCTCGACGTCGCCGTGCACGAGGTGGCGGCCGATCTCGTTGGCAAACTCCCACTCCTGGAACAGCAGCTCGGCCTCCTTGAACGTGTTGCGGTTGCCGCTCAGCTTCCAGTTGAGCATCTTGAAGTAGTACTTGAGCGCGTCCAGCACCACCTGGTCAAACGACTCGTCGATCCACGGCGGCAGCTCCCAGCCGGGCTCGGGCTGCGAGATGGCCACGTACTCCTGCTTGATCTTGATGGCCAGGTTGAGCAGCACCTGGAACTGCTCAATCATCTGGTCCTGCATCAGCACGTTCTGTCGGGCCGACTCCTTCATCTTCTTGGCGTAGGCCAGCCGCACGTTGACAATCTCCTCGATGAGCCGCGAGGGGAAGCTGATGAGCGTCAGCAGGTCCTCGACGTGCGACGGCAGATGGCGCGTGCGGAAGCCCTCGGCCCGCAGGATGAGCGTGTCCTTGGCCTTGAGCACGGTGCGCGAGATGCCGTCCAGCATGCTGCGGCGGTGGCTGCGGCCGTCGTCCTCAAAGTGCTCGTGCAGCGAGCGCAGCCGCTCCTCCTTGAGCAGCCGGTCGAGGAACGATGAGTCGTCGCCCAGCCCGGGGCCGCCGCCGGGCGACTTGTCGCGGGCCCGTGTAAAGTCGAGTTCGTCGTTGCCCACCCACTTGCGCAGGATCGCCAGCTCCGTGTTGATGAGCATGCTGATGTTGCTCCACGACACAATCGTGTCGCACGAGTCCTCGTACAGCGTCGTCGCCGCCGTCTTGTGGGCCGCCAGAAAGTACGCCCGCGACGGGTACAGCGCCTCGGCTCGCTCCATCTTGTCCATGACCTCGCCGACCTGCTCCGCCGCCGGCTTGCCGGCCTCGCTGACGCCCTCGACGCGGAAATTGATCACGTCGTCGATCGTGCGGTCGACCTTGGCCCGGGCCTCCTCCACGAACCGTCGCTGCACGGGGAAATGGCGGCCGCAGATCTTGGCTCGGATGCCCAGCCACAGCTCGGCCGTCTTGAGGGCCGTCTTGCCGCCCTGGGCTTCGGCCGCGTTGGTCAGCCGCTTCTTTTCCTGGCGCACCACGTCGCCCGTCAGCACCGCCTCCAGCATGCCGTGCCACTCGAGCCGCTCGCGGTTGGACGCGTCGCGGAAGTCCTCCTCGGTGGGGTGCAGGTCGTTGTAGTTGTAGAACATGATGGCCTCCTGCTGGTAGTAGTCGTCAAAGGGGCCCTCGGACGACGGCGTCTCGCCCTCCGAGTCCGAGTCCGCGTGCGGGCCGTCGCCGTTGGGCAGGTCAAAGTAGCCAATCGCGTAGTCCTGCTGCCGCAGCCGCCGCACGTATTCGCGCTCCTGTGCTCGGAACGTCGACCCGCCCGTCAGCTGCCGCGGCTTCGCCGACGACGCCGCCACGCGGCCCTCGCCGCCGCCCATCCCCGGAAAGGCCGTTTGTGTGGTTGTGGGCCGCCGCTGCGGCTGGTATGTGCTGGAGAGCGTGCGGCCGGGACCCGACGGACGTTGTGGCGGCCATGCCGCGCCGCCGCCGGGGGTGTTCGAATAGGCGGCCGCACTGCTGCCGTTGCTGCTGCCGTCCGCTCCCCCACTACCAGCACCAGCACCAGAACCTCCACCAGCACCGCTACCACTGCCACCACCGCCGCCGCCGCCGCCGCCGCCGCCGCCACCACCACCACCACCACCACCACCACCGCCAGCACCGCTGCCATTCATCGTGCTGGCAGCCGTGCTGCTGCCGTCGCTGCTGCTGGCCATCGTGGCGTTGGTGTTGCCCAGCATCTGGCCGTCACGGCCGCCGCCGAGCGAGGACGACGAGCGGTGGCGGCTGGGCATGCCATTGGAAGAAGGGTGGAACGAGCCCGACGTGGGCGATGCCATCGATGGTGTGTGCGGCGATTTGACCTGCGGATCGCTGGGCGACCCGGGCCGCTCCGAGTCGGAAGGGTAGCCATGGGATGGCGGCCGGTGCGGCTTGTTCTTTTCCGGCCGAGGCCGGTCGTCGTCGCTGTAGGCGAAGCGGACGCGGGCTGCCTCTGAAGGCATGGTGTGTAGAGGGCGAGAAGGAAGAATTGGTCGCGGACGTGAGAGCCGCGAGGTGCGCGTGATGCCCGTGTCCCCGGCTGAGGTTGCATTAGAGGGAGAGGGGGGGGGGGGAAGGGGCTGCTGAGGGGGAAGACGGGGAGAGGGAGAGGGAGGGAGAGAGAGAGAGGAAGAGAGGAGGGGGGACACAGGCCGGGCTCTGGAGATAGGCACCGACAACTCGAGATCGAATCACGATGGACCATGCGCAGCCATGGCGAACAATGTCGGAGGAGAAATGGCACGCCTCAGCACGTAGAGCCAAGCAGTGGTTTTGCGGCGGTGATGAGACAGACAAAGGGGACAGCGTGGTGTGCTGAGTAGGCCGATGCCGACGTTTTGGAGACGACGGTTCAGAAATTAAAGGTTGAAAAATAGCAGGAGCGAAGGGCAAGTCCGTGAGCTGATACGGCGCACCAAAGCCTGCCAGTGGCCAGTGCTCCTCTGCAAATCCGCTAAGCTCTAGCGTGCTGTGCTACGTTACCTGCTAGCAGTTTTCCAGCAGCTCATGGGTCCTCGGTCCCTCCTGGCCTGGCACCGGTCGAGTGTCTCCGGACGCCGTCTGCCTGCGCCGCCCGCCTGCAGATCAAAGAGAAACAGACCCTGCGGACCGGTGTCTCTGCTTCTCTCGTATTCTGAGTCGAGCACACACAAAATGCCCTCTCTCTTACCCTTTCCCGCCGGCTTAGGGTCTCGGCCACGTGACAATGCCACTACGAGTCTCGTACATGCAGAGGGGGATGAATGGCAGGGTGCCAATGGAGATGCCAGCTGGCATTGGTGGAAAATGGGCTCCGTGGTTTTTCGGCCAAGAGTCTTTCTGCGCTTGTGGGTGTGGCTTCAGCTTGAAGCTCCAGCCACAGGTGGGGTACGACTGTACATTATTACTTGGGTATCAGCGCTACGACGCGTAAAAACAGAAGCAAATCCACACTGTGCCAACTACGCGACTTTCGCGTCCCCTTTCGATGAATTCACGTGTCTGAACAGCCTCGATCGTCTTTTCCAGCAGCAGTCGCCCGCAGCCGCCATGATCTTGTGACGGCGTGTCAGTTTTTGTTTGTCGCTCTCATGTCCTCCTCTCGTGGCCAGGCGAGCTCCCAGGCGTCACCAACACGCCTTGCCTCGCAGCCAGCCTCCCTCCCTCCTCCTTGTCTCACCAGACCGGCACGCGACGAAGTGCTGCCGCCGGCCTCTCGCAAGCGGCGAAGCGACCATGGCCTGCCTGACGGCGGCAAGCGGCTACGACGCGAGGGCGGCTTCGTGGCTACCGAGGAGCTGCTGAAGCCGGCCATTGTCATAAGGGTATGCCGCTGCTCTTGCGCTCTTCCCGTCTCTTTCTCTCTCTGCCTCTGCCTATGCTAACCCTATTAGGCATACCCCCCCCGTCCGCTGGCGAAGCCGTGCACGCTGCTGCCGCTGATGCTGCTGCCACGGGAGCACCTGCCGCTGTCATGCCTCGACCTGTCCGCTCCGCACGGCGACCTGCCGGCGTGCCGCCAGTTCCAGTCGCACATCCGCATCCTGGACCTGGAGGGCAGGCTGGGTTCGAACCTGCTGATCGCCTGCTCCCACGGCGGCAGCACCATGTTTGCCATTGAGCGGGACGAGGCAGGCCTCTATGCGCTGTGCCGGCTCGGCAGCTGGGTCGACGCCAAGAAGCTCAGCCAGATGGCCACGGCTGTGTGCCTGGAGCGGATGCCTGCACCAGCATCGGCGACCGCCCAGACCAGCACATTGGAGCCTGCTCTGGTGACGGCTGCCGTGCACAAAGAGCAGCGGAGAAAGAGGCTCGCCATTGCCGAGCTGCAGTCGATTGTGCGAAGACGCCCGGCGTCGCAGCTGGTGGGAGAAGGTACGCTGCCGGAGGCATCGCCAGCGGTGACCGACGCGGCGCAGCTACCTGAGGAGAAGGCAAAGAAAGCAAGCGAGGCCACACTATCTCACCCCCCCCGAGACGATGCCACACCCCAGCCGGTGACAGAGCCTGCAAAAACAACAGCGGCACTGCCGACGCCGCCCGAAACCACGGCGCAGCCTCTGCCTGCCGTAGGGGAGGCTGCCGACCCAGAAGACGCGCCGACGGCAGACGGCATCTTTCAAAACATCCGGCACCAGTACGCCGAAGCACTGTACCACTCCATGGTTTGTTTGCCTCACAATACCGAAATTTTCGGGGGATGACGTTGTGCTGACTCTGCTAGGGATCTCTGGCGTACTTTGCCAAGGGACCGTTGTCTCGGGCGCGGGCGGCGTTTCACCTCGACTGCGACGCCAACCTGGAGATGGACGACCTGATTGAGTTTCTCAAGAGCTTAGTGATGACGACGACGGTGATTGACAAAAAGTACCGGGAGACGATCCCGGCGATCACAGAACGGTTACGCACGCTGGGTGACACCTCGGACGTGGATTCGACGACGCGGCGGCGAGCGTCCAAAAAGGCCAAAAAGGTCAAGCTGGGGAGCAATGGGCTCTACGCGGGCGAGGACGGCCACGTGAAGCAATGGTGGAGCGCGCACAAGCCCGAGGTGCACGAGGACGAGGTGGTGCCGCGGGCGGAGGAGGTCAAGTACGCCATCTCGTCGCTGCGGACGCGGGAGACGCAGCTGCAGATGATTCTGATTCTGGAGATCCTGGCGCTGGAGACCATGCGGCCGGCGGGGGATGGCGAGAGCCAGCTGCCGGGGATGCCCGCAGCAGTAGCAGCAGAGGTGACGGCCGCGGCGGACACGCCGGCGAAAAAGACGAGCAAGAAGCGCAGCAAGCACAACCTGCCGCTGCTGATCGACGTGCACGCCGACCGGCTGTGCATCTGGCAGTCGACGACGAGCGACGAGGTGCGGGCGATGGCGGAGTCGCAGCTGCGCGGCGGCGGCGAGGGCAGCTCGCAGGGGGCGCAGTCGGATCCGCTCAAGGATTTCTGCGTGGACATTATTGTGCCGTTGTAAGTTGAGCGTTGGCCGTGGCGCTGAGCTGAACAACTGCTGACTAATAGCTTCTCTGCCCGTCTGCCGCTCGTGTGCGACGGCCTCAACCGCAAGCTGGGCGGGCCTGTGGCGCCGCCGTCGCGGTCGCGGCCTCACCGATCGCATTCGTCGGCGGCGGCGGCGTCGTCGTCGTCGTCGTCGTCTCGGCATCACGTGAAGCCCGGCATGGCGGCCCGCCGGTCAGCCCCGGCCAACAAGTCCGCCCGCAGCCTCGAGCGCGTGCTGTCGACGGAGCGGCTGCGGCGCAGCGTGTCACGTGGTCCCAACGATGCTATTGCGCAGATGCGGTCGGCGACGGCGGCGCCGATTCCCGGGCTGAAGCGCGAGATGAGCGAGCCGGCGCCGCTGGCGGGCATACCGCGGATGCTGTCGCGGTCGCAGTCGCAGGTGCAGTCGCATTCGCGGCGCGCCTCGTCCACGTCGCTGAAGGAGCGGCCAGCCAACGCCGGGTTGGCCAAGAGCGTGTCGGATATGGCGGCAGCGACGACGACGACGGGTTCTGTCGGCCCCGACGACCCGCGGGCACGCAAGAAGGCCATGGTGGAGGCGGAGCTTCAAGAGGCCATATCGGCGCTGAAGAAGCCGAATCGGGGGCTGGCCGGGAAAGCGGTGGTGGAGGCGGCAGAGCGGCGGCTGTCTGGGGCGATCAAAAGTACGTGGAAACGGACGTGTGCGAAACGACGAAACAAATGTGGCCAGAGCTGACTGTGACTTATTTCAGGACCCAAGAAGAGCCGACCCGCCGGCGAGCGCGTGCAGGTCAAGGCGACACCGGTCAACAACCGCTTCCGGGACGTGTTTGGCGAGCAGAGTCAGAATGGTGGTGGTGGCGGCGGCGGAAACAGCCAATTACTTGCTCCGCCGCCTCTCTTTGTGGTGGCCTCGTCGCCGAGAGTGGCTGCCTCGTCGCCAAGGGTGGTGGCCGCGACGCCGCTAGCACGAAAGCTGGTGCAGGCAACACCGGTACGGACGTCGACAAGGGTGATGGCGACGGCAGGGGCAACAACGATGACGGCGACGATGACGACGACAACAACGACGACAACGACGACGTTGACTCCAGGTTCGGATGTCCTTGAGACCGATGGCCTTGGGGCAGATGCACTCAGCCCGGCTGTGCTGGACTCGGCCGTGGCCCGCCGGGTGTGCAAGCCACTACTGCCGCTGGCGGACGTCGAAGCCGAGACGGTGCTGGCGTCATCGCCGCTGCAGGCGCGGTCAGTGGCACCGGCAGGCAAGCGAGGTCCGGCGCGTATGCTGTTTGCGACGCCGATCAAGGCCAGCGGCAACAAGGGGGGACGACTGGGGGAAGAGGATGATGGCAAGATCGGCGCCACGCCGGTCTCGCGCCCCGGCGGCGGCGGCGGCGGCGGCGGCCTGCAGACGCTGTACCAGCAGATGGGATGGGACGACATGGACGATTTGGACGACCTGGCATGATCGTTTTTGGGTAGCAGCATATATTGGACACTTGGACACTTGGCATAGCAGAGCGTTTGGGATTAGTCACAGCATTAGACGGCGTCTGAAATGATGAATTATGCTTCGCTGCTTTGGCTGCTATTTGCAATGAGCCAGCCAGTTGATCTCTTCCTCCCCTCCCCCTCCCCTTAATATCCATTCAGTCAGTTTCCGTTGGCCTCTCTCCTTCCGCGATCACCATGGCCGGCAGCTCGCGCACGTCGACGTGCTCCTGCGAGCCCAGGTCGACGACGCGCACGGCCTCGATGCCGACGGCGCCCGCCCGCAGCGCCACGAAGCGCAGCTCGACGATGTGGCAGGCGTGGGGCGCCAGCGGCCCCACGCGCACGTCGGCGCTCAGACACACGACGTCGGTGCTGTCGACCAGCGAGCTGCGCTGCATGGCGTGCACAATGTTCTCGTCGAGGACGGCGTCGGCGACCAGTGTGGTGGTGTCGGTGGCAACGGCGGCGGCGGTTGTAATGGTTCCGGCCCGGCTCTTGCGGGTGGCAGCCGTCGTCGCTGATTTCGCCGGAGCCGTTGACGGCGGCCGCAGCACACGCATCTCGTTGCGGCGGCGTCGCGGCAGCGCCAGCAACGCGAGCTTGCGGCTGGCAGCAGCGGTGGCGGCGGAAGCAGCAGCACCCGCTGTGGAGGCCGCTGCGGGCGGCAGGCTGATGCTGTTGTGGGGGGTCGAGGTGGCCGACGGCGGCAGCGACGGCGGCGACGCGCGGTTGACGACAAACACGGTCCAGCGAAACTCCTCGCCGGCGTAGACGGGCCGCGAGGGCGCCGAGAAGGTCATGGTGATGCCAAAGTCAGGGATGGTCGTTTCGGCGCTGCGGCCGGCGGCCGCCTCGAGCAGCGGCAGCGCGTCCGGGTGCGGGTAGTAGTGGCGGCTGGCGGCGTTGCCGGTGCTGCCGCCCACGGCGGCGGCCCCCGCCGTGTTGGCCGAGGCCAGGGCCACGGGCACGGCGGGCGATGACAGCGCGGCCACGCCGTCGATGGACAGCTGCGAGGGGCGGTGGGCTCGCTGCAGCGACGGCGGCGGCATCAGAGCCGTGCCGAAGCCCGGGTTCACCGGCGGCGCAAAGTCCACGCCCGTCGTCCACGCCAGCGCCAGCGTCGGCGTGCACACGCCCGGCTGCACCAGCACGCGGGCCTCGATGCGGATGGCGAGGTCGCCAGAGGTGGTGGGCGTCATCATCATCATGCCCGTGGCGACACCCCCCAGTCCGGCCGCTCCGCCTCCCACGCCGGCCGCTCCGGCCGGCCCAAACGTGTTCCGCACCGGGTCAAAGTCGTAGGCCAGCGGCACCAGCCGGTACAGAAACGTGAAGTGGTCGCGCGCCACGCAGTACAGCGGCATGGCCAGTCCGTCGACCTCCCCGTTGAGGTCTGTGACGGTGCCGCCGCTCGGCAGCGCGGCGTCGATGCGCGTCAGCACCGCCTCGCACTCGAAGAAGGGCGTAAAGTCCACCTCGAGCAGCGCCACCACCGCGGGGCTGCTGGCAGCGGCGTGTTCGTGCGAGGCAGGCCGCGCAAACCGCACGCGGGCGTGCACCGCCGGCACGATCCGGAACGCCGCCGCCGCCAGGCCTTTGAGCGCCCGCGGCGCCGCTCCCACTCCGTGCTGCCCCGGAAGCAGCCCCAGCGGCGCCACCCGCGACACCCGCTGTGCCGACAGCCGCGGCGGGGCCCCGGTCTCTCTTCCGTCGGCGTTGTCGGCGCTGCCCTGTGCCAGCGCCAGTAGCGCCGTGTCGCCGGCCAGCGGTGCCAGCAGGTTGAGGCCGCTGGGCTCGCGGCTGCGCAGGTACCCCGAGCCGAGGCCGGGCACCACCACGTCGGCACCGTATGCATCCACACGCGGCGGCGGCGCCGGCTTCAGGCTGGCCACGGCCGCAAACGACACCGACGGACCCTGCAGACGCGCCCGCGGCCGGGCCAGAAACACCGACCGCTTCCACACCACAAACGCCTGCCGCACCGGCCGCTTCTGTCGTCGGCTGTTCTGCTTCTTCTCGGCGTCGTCCTCGTTGTCGTCTGTCGTCTCGCTTTCGCCGCTCTCGCTCGCAGTGTCGTCGTCGTCTTCGCCTTGCGGCTCCGGGTCCGTCACCACGGCCAGCGGCTTGTCCACGTCCTCCACCGCCCCATTGAAGATCACCTCCACCACCGGCGGCGACTCCCGCCCCGGAAGCGCGCTGTTGATGATCTGCACCTCGAGCGCCACCACGAGCCGTCCGAGGTAGGCATGCAGGCGGGCCTCGTCCGCGTACGGAGTCCGCAGCACGAAATACACGTCGACGGTCTCATCTGGCGTCTGCGAATGAGCGGGGGGGCGTGAAGACATGGAAGAGGAAAGGAAAAGAAAAGGAAGAGGAAAAGGAAAAGAGAAGCAAACAAAAACACTCACCAAAGAACAGCCCCTCGCGCTCCTCGATCCCCTCAATGGCCGTCTGCAGAGACGCCGTCGGATCCTGCTCTCGCGCCTGCTCCAGCGCCTGGTCGAGCGAAAAGTCCGTCGCCAGCGGCAACATGTATGCCAGATACGAGTCCCGCAGAAAGGCCGCGTCCGCCTCCGCCTCGGGCGGCGCCTCGTCGTGTGCAGGGACGGCCATGGTATGCTGATGGTCGCTCTGCTGGCTGTTTGTTGTTTTTCTGGAAGACAGATGTGCTCGACCGCCGGCGGGTCTGCCTCCACGGTCACGTGGAATTATGTACGAATTCTTATCTTATCTTTATGGCAGTGAGCATTAATACAAAGTTCACTATTACCCGTGCATGCACGGCACAACCTTGCACGAGAAGCGTGCTGCAGCTCAGCGCTAAGACACAGGGGGGGGGGGGGGCTCACACCGCAACACTCTGCACAATTACGTTACGCGTGCCGACGACTCTTCTACCAGGACGCGCGATCTTGGTGCTGTCGGCGACATCTTGGTAGAGCACGACAGCCCCCAGCCTAGCCTCTGGCATCGGCAGCCGTACCGCCGTTTTGCAAAAAAAACAAAAAAAAAAACAAAAAAAAAAAACATGTGCATGCGTGCCCGCAGACGTGGCCCGCAACATGGTCCGCAACATGGTCCGCAGAATGGCCCGCCATGCGTGCCCAAATCGTCGGCGGCTGCTCGCAGCACAAACAACGTCTGATGCCGCGCGGTGAACATTCGACGCCGTGACGGAACCAGAGACGTAATCGAGTGATGCAATGAAACAGCAGCAGCGACGCCGAGCCAGGTTGCCACAGTGGCCAGGATGGAGAGAGAGTACGAGTACGACTGCAGATACGACTGCACACGAGCAATACGCAGTAGCAATGCTTGCTGCTCTCCCGCCAGTTCCCGCCCGCTGCCGCCAGACTCTCTCTGCCGCAGCCTGCTAGCCCGCTAGCCCGCTAGCCCGCTGGCCTGCTGGCCTGCTGGCCTGCCAGCCGGCTCGGCTTCCCCTGTTTGGCTCTGTCGCACCCGTCACATGCTCGTTTCAACGCCCCGACCTGGGCGCGTGAAACGCGAGCGACAACAACCACCTGTGGCGCAGCGAACCAACCGACCGCAGACCGACATCTGCTGGTTCTCGGCGGGTTCTGACGTATCAGCCCAGGGTGCGGACCAGGGCCGGCACATATTAACTCGAAAAAGTACGAGTATTAACACGATATGTAATACTTGTCTGCCACCGCATCCTCTTGCTCTGCCGAAAGCCGCTCCGGCAGGGGGGGGGGCTGCCAAAACATGGTTCTATTACCACCCGCTGCATAGTATTATTTGTACATCTTCGTACACTCTTGTGCGTAGTAGTACTACGCTCAGCCGAGGAGCCGAAGAAAGGCGTGCCGCTGTTCCATTTGGACGGGTCCTGTGTCTTTGCCATGCTTCCGCGGTCGTGTGAGCGGGCGAGGCGAGATTGAGCAAGAACGAGAAAGGCAAAGCGGCAGGAGAAGGTGAGGGGGGAAAAGCGACGTAGGGAAGGGGGGGGNGGGGGGGAAGAGAGAGAGAGAGAGAGAGAGAGAGAGAGAGAAAGGGCTTGCCGAGAGTGGCCAGCACAGACAGAAACGCGCCCGTTCCTTCCCTCAGGGCGAATCATACCCCAAGAAGAAGAATCATACCCAAAGAACCAAGAAAGCAACGCTCGGACCTCCCGCACATGTCCGCAAAGAGCTCGCAGCCGTCTAGCTATTCATTGTACGAGAAGATACTTGCGGCCTCACTGCTCTGATTCCAGCCGTGCGTATTCCTCGTACATGCGTCTGCCGATGCGATGCACGTTTTCGGCTGTTGTTTGTGTCAGTGTGCCAAGCTGACCTCTCAGCGTCGTATGTGACGGCCGCACGCGCATCGATTGGGCTGTTGGCTGCCACGTCGGAAGCAAAAGCCTCTATTCGACCTGTTATTATCGTCTTATTCGTCTCATTCCCCCCTCATCTATTTGCCCTCATTCGTCCACGTCCCAAGGACCGGTCCGCCTGGCGAGGCCGACGCGCCTTGTAGCTGGCTCTTGTCGCCTGTGCTGCCTGTGCGCCTGTGTTGCTCCTTTCCGCTGCACGTCCGACGCGGCTGACACAAAATGCTGACCGATGGTAAACATGCACTTTCTACACCATGCTTGGCGGCTTAGCGGCAAAAAGGAGGCTGACGGAACACGGCATCTGTCGTCGACGTGGACGGCGTCGCCGTCAGTGTCGATCCTTTATGCTGGGCTGTCTTGCAGCCACGACTGCGACGGCGGCGGCGATACAACTGCGATACAACTGCGATACGACGGTGAGGATCGCATCGTACGCATGTCACCGACTACGGCCACCGCTGCTCGGCACAGCCTGCCACCGCCCGGAATGCGCGCAATTTGTCATGCATGGCACTACCGCCCATCCTTCTGCAACAGCCCCCAAACACACTGCGCGCGTTTGGCCAGCCAGGACGACCGACAAGTCGCGAGCCTGCCCCCCCCTCCTCCCCCGAGGGAGGGCTGCGGTTCTCGTCGCTGATTGGCTCGCCTGCACTTTTCGACCGGCTGTCGCAGGAAGGGGAGAGAGGGTGTGCACCACCATGACGGGTAGCGCGTGCGGCGTGCGCATAGGATCGGTGCTCATGTGCTCATGTTCGCATATCTATGCTGTGCAATTCATGCCGCAGTGTCGAGCCCGGTTCCCAGTCAGGAAGGATGCCAGTCAGACGGATTCTCACTTTATGCTGCTCGCGGGCGGCACGGGCGGGTAGGACGACATGCTCTTTCTTGTGCTCGTAGATGGCCGGTCCCAGAATGGCCAGAGTTGTTCCATTGATACGAGGAATGCGACAGGGTGTCTTTCCCTTTTTTCCTTTTTATTTTATTTTATTTCATTTATTTCTTTTCCTGGTGTGCTACGTCGAGGATGCGACCCCATGGCCGCTCAAAAAGACATCATGAGGCCCTTCCTCCTGCGCTCACACACGCAGTGGATCTGGGTGCATCTGCGCTGCATCTGCAGGTACGCCGGAAATGAAGGCTGCCGAACAGGAAAGGTCTGTCCGCCGGCGGCCGTGCACAGGGGACGAGCGAGGGAAATAGCTAAACGAGACCTGCATACGGAGTCGTGCCCTTCCAACCGCCCCCCCAGACAAGCGGCAGCGGCTGAATCGAGGAGCAGAATAGCAAGAGCGCACGGCTGCGTTCAGGCCTCTCTTTCATCTCTCTCTCTCTCTCTCTCATCTCTCTTGTCGTCATGGCTTGCGGGAAGTCGATCGTCTAGCGTCGAACAAGAAACGGCCAAGCTCGAGGCAGAGAGAAAGGAGGTGGAGGGGGGCATGGCAGCTGCAGACGGGGCGCTAGCCAGGCGTTTGCCCCGAAGCAGAAGCGTTGCTCCGTGGCTGCAGCAGCAGGCGAGACCACCGAGACGACCGACGGATGGGGCTGATAGGAGATTGATTGAGCGCGAATACTCGAATAATACTATATGTAATACCACGGTATGCATACGAGTATTACGGAGCAGCATACCGTATCGTACTACTCGTACAGACCGGCCCCCACCTGCAGCAACGACTTTTCTTCTTCTTTTTTGGCGGTCCGTCGTTTGCATGTTGTGCATGCATAAGAGCCTGCAGGTCTGAGTCTGAGGTCGAGAAGATGAATTTTAATATATTAATTTGTATTGCGAGCACGATGCAATCTGCAGTACGTGCACATACTCGTACGAGCCCGAAGGAAGAACGACCTGGTTGTTCCGGGATGCGGCTCAGGAGACAGGGCCTCACGAGACGTAGCCGAAATGGTTGACCGTTTTTCCACTCGGGTTAGATTGCGCTCTCTCTGTTTGCCTGTGTCTGCCTCACTGTCTCCCTTTCTTGTTTGCTCCTGCCAAAATGGCACCCGATGCTACCCATTCGCATGCTGGTGCTGCAAGGTAAGATACGGGGTAATACGAGTACGGCAACACCGCTCAACTTGCGCTGTTTTGCGCCCCAAGCCGTTGTCAGAGAAAGCCTGGCCTGGCGGTCGTCCCCCCCTCCCCCCCCGGTAGTAGCACGAGCACGCTTGTGCTGTGGTAGGCGAAATAGCCCAGGGACGGGTCCCCCTCTCGCCGGAGAGAGCCAATAGCCGCGACCCACGACTGTTGTTTCACGCTGCAGTATCCGTAAGCCTAGCTGGGGGGGGGGGGAAGGAGAGAGGGGCGGCTTCCCGGGGGAGGAAAGAGCTAAGGGACCCGCGACGCCCCTCCAAGTAAAACGCGCCAAGCCGGAGAGCAGCGGTGAGTGCTTGGCTGGGCGGACTGGCGTGAGGTGAGCCGCTTGCGGAGACGGGTGAGAATGGCAAAGGCAAACAAGGCGGCTTTTTTTTTTTTTCTCTCCTCTCTCTTTACCACATTAGCGGCGGCTGCAGGCGACAAAACAAGAAATTCTGCACCGTTGTCGATTTGTCGATCACCAGCAGCGGCAGAAATCCACTGTGCAACACAAAGGATGTAAATACATGGTAAACACGGAAACGTCGACATGCAGATCGAAAACCAATGGCGAAGACGGCCAGTGCGAGTACAAAATAAACAAAGATCCATTCAAATAACAATTGTAAACAGCCCGCTGGAGTTTTGTGCTGGATTCGGCATGCAGCACGCACGCAGGAGGACGCAGGTAATGCGACACGTGTTGGTGCCCGTCGTCCGCGGCGGCGTCTGCGAAGCAGCTGCAAGCTCTTTACTCAGCATTTCGCAGACGACGATTCGTTGCTCGCACAATGAGCGAAGCTCCCCACCATCCCTCCTCCACTCTCCTTTAATGCCCTTGTGCCTGAGAGAAACGGCCCCCCCCTGACCCCCGTCGACTTACCCGTCCTCTGCATTTCTTTTTTCTGTTTTTTTTTTTTTTTTTTTTCTTCTTCTTGCGCCGTCCCGCAAATTGTAGATCCCTGGCCACCTGCCTCGCCAATCGCCTCCGTCGGCTCTTCATCTTGAAACCCAGGAACGTTCCGTGGCTGTCAGCACAACAAACAAACAAACTAAAAAAAAAAAACACAGTCCACAGTCGCGAAATGCTGATGCCTGAACCTAGACGGACGTCCCGTCCTTGCTGCACCTCAGCACGCAATGCCTCCTTCATCTCTCCGAAGTAAGGAGTCAGTCTCTCAGCGTGGAAGCCTTCCGTACTGGGACCCTCTCCCCCCCCTGATGCTCGCGTTCGCATTTTTGGCTCCCCCCCCCCCAGTCGCTTCCCTCCCTTCTTCCCTCTTCTTCCCTCCCCGGTCGCCCCTCCCCACCGCTCAGCACCCGGCGCCTCCTCTCGACTGCGTCGTGTGGCTGCTAGCCAGGGGGGCGGCCCTGGCTCCGACACAGGCTAGAAGGAGCCCCCCGGTCTTGTGCCCGTTCGTCATACCCGTACGAGTTCGAGTGGCATCGAATACCTGCAGAGTTGTTGTACTCGTACTCGTATTGCGGTTGTGTCTGCTACATACATAGTACATATGTATGTACTCGTTACTTGAACACACCGCACTTGCCCGTTATTCGTTTCCTCACGCGTTTTGCTTGCCGGGACCCACCGGCTTCCTCGTGCTGCCGCCAAAATCCAGGGATCGCTGAGATAAAAAAGGTTCGTCATGGAAGCTTGTGTCCGGGGGGGGGAGAGAGGAGGGGGGGGAGGGGTGTCCACTACGAATGCACCCTCTGTCGCGCACGGTGGTCGCCTGCTGGCTGCACAAGCTGCACCCAGCCTGCAAACAGCATGCGGACGACATGCAGATGGTTGCAGGCTTGCAGGCTTGTCTATGTGCATGCCTGCTCTGTAATGCTCGTAGTCGTACAGTCGTCCTGCCCGTTCTCGTGCACCATCCACGCAATGCGACGCCCGTGTCTTGCATCCTTTCCACACACACACACACACACACACACACACACGCTCTCTCTATCACACCCCTCCCCCTACCCCCGTCCTGGTCCCTGTCGTCCCCGTCGTCTTCCCGACCCTTTCTCCCCTTTCCGTGACATGGCCTTTGGCTCATGGCAGGCCAATATACATGCCACTTGCGGTATTATTATTCTGCCGACAGAACACAGACACAGACCACAGAACCTCCCACAGAACCTCCGGCCGGAACCTGCTCTGTTCCCCGTTATTATTAGCTTATATATCGTTTTTCTGCACATGGCATTCATATAGGCTGCGTCCGCACACAGCCTCTCTCTTCTCTCTCTCTGCCTTTTCTTCTCTGCCCTGGATTCTTGCCAAGCCATCTTTGCAAGGAGAGCAGCATCACATAAGAGGCCGACAGCCTTGGACCCTTGCGTCTGTCTCCCTGCTCTTCCTGCCCTCACTTTTTGTTTTCGCCTTTCATCTCTCGCTGTTTCTTTTACAATCTTTTTCAATCTTCCCAATTATCTTTCTTCTCTTACTCTCTTGCCTTGCTTCTCTTGCCTGCTTCCCTCGCAGCTCCCTCTTTTCTCCGGTGCTCAACCACAGCCTCCGGGACACAGCCTTCGATGGATCATTGACGTTCGTTCCTGCGTTCCTCCCTCCCCCTCCTCTCCCGCCACCCCCCTCTCTTCTTCCGGGGCCGGACCATGAGCTCGACCAGCTCCCTGCTGGAGGTGGACCTATCGTTCTCGGCTGTGGCTGAGGCCTCTGTCACAACATCCGCCGCCGTAATCCATTGGCGCAACTTTGCCGCCGCCGGCATTGCGTCGTTCCTCTGCGAGACGGTGATTTCGCTTCCTAATATATGTGCGGAAACAGCAACTACCAGCTCTAGCCTGGCATCATCGGCGACCTCGACAGCTTCGAGCACAGATACTGAGCTTTCCAAGACCGCCGCCACCCTCTCGACAGCAGCATCCCCAACCTCGACTGCGACGGCACTGACATCAGAGTCGACCTCGACGAGTGTTTCCAAAACAACCTCTGACTCCACTAGCGGCACGACGACCACATCCACCCACTCGGCCGCCATGACGGCCACCTCGGCGGCCGCGGCCACGGCCACGTCCGTCTCGAGCTCGTCGTCCCATTCGCACAGCGGGCTGAGCCAGAACGTCGTCATCATCCTCAGCACGGTTCTCTCGGTTGCAGGTGTAGTGCTGCTGGGCAGCCTGTTTCTGTGCTGCCGCAAGCGGCGGCGGAGAGGTGCCTTTTTTGCGCGGGGCATCTCCCCGATCGACGACGACGAGATTGAGACCTGGAAGAACGGCGGACGGCCTCCAGAAAAAGGCGATGGCGACGGTGACGGTGACGGTGACGACGATGGTGATGGTGATGGCGATGGCGACGGTCTGGACTCGCCGCCGCTGACGTCCGGCAGCCTCTGGGGCGTCAAGGACGAATCGGCCACGGCTGCCTCGGCGGCGGCAGCGGCAGCGATGCACGGCGGCAGCAACGCCTTTCCACCGACGGCCACGCCCGCCGGCAAGGAGCAGCCGCAGTCGTGGCAGTATCTGCAGCGGACCCGCGGTGTCAGCCTCGACAGCGCCGGCGTCGTTGTGGGCCTGTCGCCGCCGCCGGCCATGCCGAAACGGGCCCCGTCCAAGGTCATCATCGACCGGAATCCGTCCGCGAGAGCGCCCAAGTCGGCCTCGTCGGCGGCGTCGGGCGCCTATGGATACGTCTTTGACGCGCCCTCGGCCACGGCCGCCGGGGCTGCCTCGTGGCAGCAGCTACAGCAGCAGCAGCAGCAGCAGCAGCAACCTCCCCGCAAATCGGACGACCTGGTGTCGCCGCGTACGACACGGTCGCTGTCGCTGTCGCAGGCCCGCAGCGGCAGCGGTGCCGGCCGCTTCAGCTTCGACCAGGAGAAGCCGGACCAGGAGCTGGCCACGTTCTCGGTCCTCAGTCACCCTCCGCCGCTGCCGCTGCCGCTGCCGGCCGCCATCCACGCCCGTGCCCCAAACTCCCGCGCCGGCCTCACCGACGAGACCGTGCCGGGCGACCCGTCGTTCCTGCCGTCGCCCAAGCGGCACCCCTCACGGCTGACGAAGCAGCCGCCATCGTCACTGGGAGGAGGAGGAGCCGCTGGCTCGACCACCTCGCGGTCTCTGTCCACCCGTCGCTCGTTCCACAACCACCAGCGAGCCTATTCAGCGAGCAACAACAACGGCGGCAACAGCAACAGCAACAGCAACAACAACAGCAGCAGCAGCCACGGCTGGCATTCCCGCGTCCGCGCCGGCCGTGCCAACACTGTGAGCGGTGCGGCGGCAGCACACCACGGGGTGGTCATGCTGCCGCTGGAGCCGCTGCCGCAGGGCCAGCTGATCAAGCCGCCACTGGAGTCGCCGCTGGAGTCGCCGCTCGAGTCGCCGCTCGAGACGCCGCAGGAGTCCCCCGAGGGGTCGCCGGCGTCCAAGAGAGTAGGCTTGCGGTCGAGGTCGTCGAGCGATCTGCCGAGCGGTGCCGGTGGTGGTGCCGGTGGCGCCAGCAGCAACAGCCGTCGCAGCCACCGCAGCCATGGTAGCAACGGCACCAACGGCACCAATGGCAGCACCAGCAGCCTCTTCCGCCCGACTCCGCAGCAGCAGCAACAGCAGCATAGCCACTATCCGGCTCAGACACAGGCGCCGCAGCGGTCGCCGCCCCATCACCACCACCGCATCTATTCGTCCTCGTCCATCCCGCCACAGCTCTCGCTGGGCTACGATGCTGCCGACGGTGGGTTTGCCGAGCTGGGCAGCAGCAGAGACATCCACGACAACCGCAACAGCCGTGACACCCACGACACCCACGATACTCGCGATACTCGCGACACCCACGACGACATCCGCGACAACCGCGTGAGCGTCGTGCTCGGCGGTCTATCACCACCGCGGCCGCGCGGTGAGAGCAACAGCAACAGCACTAGCATCGGCCGGGCGATAGGGTGAATGCCGACGTTTCCTTTTTCTCTTTTTCTTTCTTTCCCTGTTTTATGACCACCATTTTACGACATGCACTCAGCCTGGAGACTGTTATGGCCCCCCAAATTTTCTTTTTTTGCTCTTTTCTTCTTTTACATTTCACATATGAACCGAGATGGATATACCCTTTTTTCGATTTGAGAAAAAGAAAAAAAATATCGAGACAGACATGGATCTGGTCTCCATCCCAAGAGGACAGCACACAACTTACACAACTTATACACACACGCATGTACGTACGCACGCACGCATCATACAAACTTATCACAAACATCACACACATCACAAATATCACACATCACACGCATACTTTCCTGTATATACTTTTTCTGAACCTCCTGTCCTCCCTCCTATCTCTTTTGTACAGTCGTTCCTCCATAGGCCCTGACGCGGCCCGCGCGAGCGACGGACCCGAGATGTCCGCCTCGCCGAGAAGAGCGCGCCCTCTTTCTAGCATGTGCCGCCAGCGGCGGACGCATTGCTGAATTGAAATGAAACTTTTTCAAATGACTGAACTGCCGATTTAGGCAACCAAGTTTTTTTTTTTTTTTTTCGTTTTCGTGGCCTCACCCGTGACGTAATTAATATGAAACATGCATGTTGGATGGGCCAGCTTTCGCGTCCCTCGCTTTTGGGTCCTCTTGTCTGGCCTCCTTTTTTACAACCACTCGCGATTCACAACGGTCGGACAGGCAGCTGTGAAGAGGGCATGCTTCCATGGGCGGCGTGTTTCAAGCTGGGGGGAGACGCATTGCTGCACTGGACCGAGAAAATCAATTCAATCCTCGTCTGCCCAGGGACGAAAATAAGGCATTCTCGTGAAAAGAGCTTGGCTTGGTAGGCTTCCTGAAACAGAAGCCTTGGGCTGAGATGGTGGCCATTTCATGTTTCCTGGTCCGCTGCTTCTGCTGGAACGTATGCCGTCGCTCCTGTTTATGCCAGGGCCCATCTCACCAGAGGAGACGGCGAGAGGAACGTAAACTGTAAATGCAAACTTGTCCCTCGCCATTTTCTTGAAACAGAGGCGAGGGTGAGCTATACCCCCCCGCTGGCTGCAACACGGCTTTCAGACGAGGCGGATGTGACACGTCTGGTCTCACCTGCAGAGACAACGGATGAATATCCAAGTACATAAAATTTCTAAATCTCACTACTGTTCTACATATGCCGTCTACTGCGATCTTGCTCCCCATCATCAGCCCGACTTTGTCTCGGCCGTGGTGGCGTCGCAGTCGTGGCCCTTGGCCCACTCGCCATCCACAGTGGCCGCGACAACGGCGGCTCTAGCCGGTCTTCCTTCGATGGTAGTCGTATCCTCGAGGTCTTCGGGGCGGTAGTACTCTTTGGGCTCGAGCCAGCCGCGCGACCACAGCGGCGTGTGCTGGTGGGGCACGGGCCAGAGCTGGCAGAGGCCGACGTAGATGACAAAGGAGAGGGCGAGGCCGAGGGAGTAGGTGAAGATGTAAAAGTGGGCGGCGGCGAGGGGGATGGGGCGGCCGACAGCGCCGGCGAAGCCGTCGAGGCTGGGGACGACGCCGCAGAGGTAGGCGACGTAGGCGCGGGGGTTGATGCCGTGCCAGTAGTGGTAGGCGGCGTCGGGGGCGGTGCGGTAGAGGTCGTCGACGTGCAGGCGGCCGCGGCAGACGACGTAGTAGTGGGCGAGCATGACGCCGATGATGGACGCGAGGAAGATGCCAAACGAGGACATGTAGGTGACAAAGATGGCGGCCGACGACAGCAGGTACCAGGGGTTGATGGCCAGGGCCACAACGGCCACCAGGTAGGCGGCGCGGCGGTAGTTGATGTAGCGCGGCACGAAGCCGGCCAGGTCGTTGGCCGCCGGCAGGATGTTTTCAAAGATGCACGAGATGACGACGCCGTACGAAAAGCACAGCGCAATGAAAAAGGCCCCCGCCCGGTTCGCCGCCGAGTAGTCGGCCTCCATGATCTGGTCCAGGATCAGCATCGGGTTCCACTGGATCTTGCCAAAGATGAGCGTGCTCGACGACGCCACCACCACGCCGACCAGGTGCACCACCAGGTTCGACAGCGGGCCGCCCACGAGGTTGCCCCAGGCCGGGTCGTTGGCGCGGCGCGCGTAGCGCTGAAAGTCGGCCGCGTTGGTCGTAAACGTGGCCACCACGCTGTAGCCGAGGAAGATGAACTTGGTCAGCAGCCAGCTGTGGGTGGTGCCCGTGGCCGTGCCGCCCTGGCGCAGCACCTTGGCGGGCCCGCCGGCCAGCGAGCAGCACCAGGCCAGCATGCTGATGGCGGCGACGACAAATGACAGCACGCGCACGTAGACGGTGATCTTGGCCTTGGGGATCTGCATGGGGGCGAAGACGACGAGGAGGGCCCTGGAGAGTCAGATGGGAGTAAGACAAGAAAGAAGAAAGAAGAAGGAAGAAAGAAGAAAGAAGAAGACAAGACCCACCACTGGACCATGATGCCGACAAACACGCCCGTCGTGATGCCCGTCCCAGAGGGCATAATGTTGGGCAGCGAGGCCATCCTGGGCGTGAGGGCGTGGAGCATGACGCTGGGTGGTCAGCAGGTTGTTCTTCGCGGCTTGGATGGGACCGGGCCACTCACTAAAAACAATATCCCCCCTGCACCATGTTGATGCCCTGGTAGATGATAGACAGCACCACGCGGCTGAACAGCGGCCAGTAGCCGCCGTAGATGCCAAAGGACGCCCGCACCAGCGCCGGGAACGGGATGTGGTACATGGCGCCCGGGCGGCCGTTGAGCACAATCAGCACAGCACCGACAACGCGACCGGCCAGCAGGGTGAAGAGCGCCTCGAGCGGGCTGAGCCCGGCCGACACGGCCGACGAGCAGCCGTACCAGTCGGCCACCGACGACGCCGCCGAGAACCAAAAGGCCATGTACGTCCAGAGGCCCCAGGTGCGGTCCTTCATCAGCAGCGGCCGCAGGTCGTCGTTGTCGAGGACGGCACTGCTCTGGGGGTCGCGGCGGCCGGCCTCGCGTTCGACCTCGAGGTGGAAGTGCATGGTGGCGGGTGGCAGGTGGCAAGAATGGGAAGCGATGAGAACGAGAACAACGAGAACAACGAGAACAACGAGAACAACGAGAA
>JACCPH010000017.1:160482-177644 GCA_014183095.1 Harringtonia aguacate
AACGAGAACAACGAGAACAACGAGAACAACGAGAACAACGAGAAAGGGGCGGAAAAGGGAGATGCTCAGGGAACAAGAGAAAAGACAGACAGGAAAGGAGAAGAACACGGACGCGCGAGAGACGGCGACCATATATCAAAGCCTATCTCTCTGCTGTCTTGGTAATTCGATAAAACTACTGGCTGGCGTTGCATCCCAGGGGCATGGCCATGTGTGGCCAGAGTCTGGCCGTTCAGGCTTCCTATCACTTGCATATTCGACCGCGAACGTGCAGAATGGCAGCTGAGAATTTCGCCCGCCGGACTCCGGCGGTCGTTTATGAGGCTAAAGCTAAGCGCACCAACATGGCTCGTGATGGCGCTAGCGCACACTCCCCACGCAGATAAGAATTGAGATATGGCGGAAACCCGGGGCCGTCTAGATTCGCGCCTTTGCTTATATAAACCAACTTTTACAACTAAAACGTACTGGATTTAGGCCTGTAAATTTACAAACACCACTAAAATTTAACACAAGCCGACCTCAACCGACCCTTCTCCCTGTAAACACAGACGATGACAGCCTTTCGCCTAACGTAGATACTGGAAGCGCTAAAAGAAGAGGCAGGAGAGGCAGGATATAAATAAGAAAAAGGTAGAGGAAGCCTGGGTTATTAGTAGAAGACGCGTAAGGACTGTGACGTGAATTTCACGCCCACTTACTAACCAACCCCGCTAAGGCCGGATTTAGACCGGATTAGTAGGACTACCTCGTGGGAATTCCTTCTCGATTTAACTCTTTGGCCATGCAGCCGCCAGTCACGGCTCCATTTTGGAGCTGTCACAACCAACGGCCGACCCGTGAACTGGGTTGAGAGCGAGTGCAACCATGGAACAACCGAGGGGCCGGGCGGCTGCATATGGTCGAGCTTGCTACAGCTGCTTCAAGACCAAATGTAAGTGTGTGCCACGCTTGGAGGGAGATGGCTGTGAAAGGTCAGTTGTGCGAGAGCGAGCTGAGGGCGTGTGTTGAACCTAGAAGGCGAAGATCGCTGACACGGAGGCTCACCAGGTGTTATCGTCTTAAGCGGCCGTGCCGCCCCGCCGACGTGCTCCGTCGAAGGAGCGAAAAGAAGCCGAGCTCGTCGGATGCCCGCATTGCCAAGGTCGAGGACACGCTCAGCCAGCTGGTCTGCCTTTTGCAGGGGGGGAACAATGGCGGAACACTCGACGAAATATTACAGCAGCAGCAGCAGCAACAGCAGATGCTGCTGCCAAGGCCAAGCGACATCGAGGCCGCCGGCCGCCAATCGCCAGCTGCACTGACGATGCACACGTCGTCCTTTTTCCCTGAAGGATCCGGCGACAGCAGCAGTCTATCGGACTCGAACACGCGCCCAGCAACAGACGACACGGCCTTTGGCCAAGACGGTCACAACACCGACGCCAACGCATCAGGCGCTTCTGCTGGATGGGCAACCGTCGACAGCAGCAGACACGGATCTGGCTGCGACACCAACATGGCCTCGCCTGTCGGCCGTCTTCTGCCTCCTTCACCTCCTGATCCCCTCCCATCTTCCCTGGCACAAGCTTGCCTCGACACCTTCCGGTTGCGTATGCTGCAGCACTTCCCAGTTGCCCACCTGCCTGCCGACTGCGCCGTTCAGCAACTTCAGCGTAACCGGCCGTTCCTGTGTCGCGCCATCATCTGCGTGGCGACACGCTCGGCCGACGCCAGGCGGGCTCGCGCGCTGGAGCTGAAGCATGAGCTATGCGCACAGGCCTTCCATCATCATCATCAGGAACAGCAGCAGACGGTGGATTTGCTGCTCGGCCTCCTGGTCTACATGGCGTGGGGATGGGACCACCTGCAAAGTTACAGCAGGCGCGAAGACGTGTCCCGACTTATGGCACTGGCCATATCGCTGGTGGGCGAGCTGCGGCCGCTGGACAGGGGAGAAGCCGAGCCGGCACACACGATGGGGCTGCTCGAGCCGAGGTTCCAGGACGCGACGGAGACAACAGACATGGAGCCAGAAAACGCCAGGCTCGAGCGCTACCGGGCCATTCTGGGCTGCTTCTTGCTCGGGTCGGCCGTGGCCGTCTACTTTGGCCAGATCGACGCGCCGCGGTGGACGCCGGAGATGGAAGAGGGCCTGGCCGCCATCAGCCGGAGCGACCCGACCCAGTACCCGTCAGACGCCATCCTGGATCTCCAGGTACGTCTGCAGCGACTCGGCACCAAGGCAGCACAGATCCGCGAGCGTGCACAGGTGCCGGACCAGCCGCCGCTGGCGACACTGCCGCCACCCGCCCTGACGCAGATCCGGAATCTCATGGGGGAGCTGCAGCTCCTGCGGACCTGCATTCCCTCCGAACACCAGCAGCACTTTGGTAACTATGGGTCCCTCTCGCTTGTCGTCCGTGTCTTTGATTCTAACCACATCCTGACGACAGGTCTCCTTGCCCACACGTACTACGCCGAGCTCTGCATCATCGAGACCATCCACGGGCAGCCGTCGGGTCCGTCGAGTTCGTTCAGTTCGCATCCGCCTACGACAACGACTGCCGGCCCCACGCGTCTCTCGTGCTTCTGGCAGTCGGCGCTGGCCATCCGGTCCTTTACGTCGACGTGCATGACGCTGTCGGCCGGCGCCGACATGCGCGGCATCTCCTTTATGCAGTGGTCGCAGTTTTCGCGCTGCCTCGCCGTGCTGCACCGGCTGGATGCCCTGCGCGAGCCCGGCTGGGGCCCGGGCGTCCTGCGCAGCCTGGTCGACCTGCCGGAGCTGCTGGCCAGCGCGGCTGACAAGCTGGAGCAGGTCGCCGCCGCCGAAGCCAGCGAGCACCAGCAGATGTCTTTGTCTGCACCACCGGCACCTCTGGACAGCGTGTTCACGCAGCTGGCTCGCGGGCTGCGCAGCTTTCAGTCGACATACTACGGGAAGGAAGGACGGTCGAGCGAGGTTCCGACGGGCGAAACAGTCTCGAAAGGAGCAGCAGAAGCAGCAGAAGCAGCAGGACCAAGACCAGCGGGACCAGGACCAACAGGGACACCACTCATAACAGGCACAGACGGGCTGGATGGCCAAGGATACGACATGAGCGTCATGTCGTGGCTGGACCAGTTTCTGGATGATTTCGATGAGCACACGACAACGGCCTTTTAACATGGCAGCGCACATTTGTACAGTAGCATGACAGAGACAACTCGCACCGATAAGTGTTCAGTTCTGTTATCTGCAGTCTACTCTCAGTCAACTCAGCCTGCAGTCACCGCCTACAGTCTCAGCCTGCAGTCAACTCTCAGCCTACAGTCAACTCAGCCTGTCTGGCATCCTCCTTGCGCATGTCCTCGTCGCCGCCCATGCGCAGGCGGCGGCGGATGAGCTCGCCGGCGGTCTCGGGGGCGTACTTGGGGGGGTTGTCGGGGCCGCAGCAGGTGGGCAGGACGGCGCAGGTCTCGCGGAAGCCGAGGCCGAAGAAGACGGGCAGGGAGTAGCGGTCGCGGAGGCTGTGCTGGACGACGCGGTGGACGGTGGAGGGGAGGCGGTCGTTGGACATGCGCATGAGCATGTCGCCGATGTTGACGACAAAGGTTCCCGGCTGCGGGGGCGCATAGACCCAGGCGCCGTGGCGGTTGAGCACCTGCAGGCCCTTTTCGTCGTCGCTCTGGTAGAGCAGGGTGAGCGTCTGCAGGTCGGTGTGGGCGCCGAGGCCGACCTCGTGGGGCCGCGGCGGCGGCGCGTCGGGGCCGCGGCCGGGGTAAAAGTTGACGGCCATGTCGGCGCCGGGGAAGGCCGTCAGCGCGGCAAAGTGGTCTTCGGGCAGGTCCAGCGCCAGCGCCACCACGCCCATGAGCCGCCGCGCCAGCGCCAGCACCGCCTGGTAGTAGGCCCGGATGGCCGCGTGGAAGTGCGGCACGCCGCAGTCGCTCCACACGTGGCCGTCCTGGGGCAGCGCGTCCAGCACGCTCTGCGGCACGGCGTCCAGGTGGTCGGCGTGCAGCGGGTCGAAGCGCGGCTCGTAGTGGAAGCTAAACGTTTCCTTGACGTCTGGGGGGGGGGGGGGAGTCAGATACAAAAGGCAGACATAGGACAGGAAAACCCACCTCTCGACTCGGACGGGTTCACCTGCCGCGATGCCAGCGGCATATACCCGTAGCTGGAGATGTCCTCGCGCAGCCGGGCCTTGTTCTTGCTCTCCATGGGCAGATAGAAGAAGCTGCACGTCAGCCTGGTGCCTCTGTCTCTGTCTCTCTCCCAAAGCCACTCACTCGTGTGCCGCCGCCAGCAGCGTGTCCATCAGCTCTTGGGGCACGCCGTGGTTCTTGATGTAGAAGAAGCCGGTGTTCTCGGCCGCGCTCAAAAAGTTCTTGGCCACGGCCTTGCGCGCCTCGAGATCGCCGCCGACGAGGCCCTGCAGGTCCAGCACAGGCACCTCGTCAGCGGTGCAGTCGCGCGGCGTCTCTGCCAAGATGTCGCGCCACGTGAGGCCGTCGTAGCTGCGCAGGACCAGCTTCTTGGGGCTCGTCTTGGCGATGGTCTCGGTCGTGGTGGTTGTTGCCATGGTGTTGTTCTCTGCGGACTTTGTGTCTTTGTCTTTGTCTTTGCGGTCTTGGCGATTAGGTAATTGTGATGATGTCCTTCAGACAGATCTCCCTCCGCAGGCAGGTGCCGCCTGCTTTATGCGGGACACCCGGGACGTATCTGCACTGCCTGTCCTACCCGTCCCGACCTGTCTGGTAGAGTGCCTGTCGCAGTCCGTCCGGAGACCAACGGTTTCCGACGGCTCTGCTGCTAGTTTGTGATTAGTCATCCTTATTAGCCAGCGCCGGCGATGACCGGCGCTCTCCGGTTGTCTGCTGGTTGCTATATCCAAGCGCCTGCTCTCGTCTCGTACGAGCCATCTGTATCTGTATCTAGCTGTCCAGTCAATGACGAGCCCAGCCAGAGCAGCCATGGACCCAGCGGCTGCGGCTGCGGCTGCTTCCGACCCACCACCCACTGCGACTCCGTTTCAGCCCGACGCTGGAGTCGCGTCGGCATCGACATTGGCAGATACAGCGGCAGCCAAGCCTGAAGACAGGGCCCCCAAGCATGAGACGACGGCATCGCCAGCGCCGCCGCCGCGCTAGAAACGGCGCGTGCTGTCGTGCCGGGCGTGCCAGCGCGTCAAGTGCCGCTGCGAGTACGACGCCGGCCTGCAGGCTTGCCGACGCTGCCAGAATCTGCGGTAGGGGCGTGTCTGTGAAGACGAAGAAAAAAAAGAGGAAACACTAACTGTGTCGGTACACCGCGGTTAGTTAGTTATCAACGATCGTTGTGATGTCACTGTTGAAGTCACCGTGGCCCTGTACGTCCGCAAGTGAGTGCCCTGCGGTGGTACAATGGTCTGTGGTGATGCTTCTTTTGTTGGTTGTCTAGTCTAGGTCTGAATAGGGGCAACAGAGGCCTCGCAACGTAGTTATTTCACAATCGTTTCAGACTGGTGGAGCCTTGCCGTGAGCCCTCGTGGGGTCTCACCGATCCCATGCTCTGGCACGTGCTCCTCCCTCTGCCCTGCCAGGCCGGTCCCTGAGGCTGTATACCGACAAACTGACTGGCAGGATCGTCTGCTCACTCGCCGGCTCGGACGCGCCCAGTGCGGCGCCCTCGGTGGAGGACCGGCTGCGCCAGCACGACGTGTGCCTGGGGGAGATCCGGGACCTGCTGCAGACGCTGGTGCGGCAGCAGAGCGAGAACGCCGAGGCGCCAGCAGCCGCCGTGGCCGTCGCCCCCTCGACCTCGTCGCCGCCGGTGGGCCGCTATTCGCTGACGGCAAACGGCAGCAGCAGCGGCGACCTCCTGGAGCCGCTCGGTGACCCCGAGGACATTTCGGACGCGGCGGACAAGGACACGAGCGAGGCGCCCGTGGTGGTGCTGCGCGGGCTGGAGTCGGCGCTGGACGGCGGGCGGCGGCGGCTGCGGCAGCTGGCGGGGGTGGACCTGGTGCAGGCGGGGGTGGTGGACGCGGAGACGGCGGGCGACCTGTTCCGGGTGTTTCTGCGGTACGCGGGGCGCAGCCTGCTGATCATGTTTGACAGCGAGGACGCGGGGGTGGCGGAGCAGGTGCGGCGGGAGTCGCCGTTTCTGTTCAGCGCGGTCTGTCTGATGGGGTTCCGGTACCGGTCGGGGGCGGCGGGCGGTCGGCTGACGGACGAGTTCAGCGAGCCGGCGCTCAACCACCGGTTCTACGAGAGCCTGCGGGTGGCGATCGGGCAGGTGTCGCTGATCACGCCGCTGCCGCTCAGCGAGGTCAACGCGCTGCTGCTGGTGTCGGCGTCGGGCGGGGCACCGGTGCCGGGCGGCCGGGTCGAGTACATTGACAGCTGGATGCTGACGGGCTACTGCGTGCAGCACGCCATGCTGAGCATCCACTTTGCCGCCATTGTCGACCGCGTCAAGCGCGGCGGCACCACGCGCCACGACTACCGCGCCCTGCGCCTGTGGTGCCGCATCTGCCTCGTCCACCTGCAGTGGGCCGCCATGACGGGCCGGCCGTCGGTCATCGCGCCGCACTACCTGCGCCAGTGCACCGCCCTGCTCAACGTCTACCAGGCCACCATCCACGACGGCACCATGGTGGCCGCTACCATGCTCTACGCCCTGCTGCACCGCCGACTGGCCACGGCGGCCGGCGAGGCCGGCGACGACGACTTTGCCTCGTGGCGGGACAAGTGGCAGCATCTGTTTGGTGGGTGTGTGTCTGTGCTTGCTGTCGGTGTGTGTGTGTGTGTATGCTGACCTGACCCCCAGACCTCCCCCAGGCTGCCCTCCTCAAGCTCAACTACTACGCCGTGCGTCTCATCTACGCCATGCGCTCGCCCGGCGAGCCGCCGGCGCCGGCACCGGCATCGTCATCGGCCGACGACACCAGCGCCGGCCCCCCCGCCTACGCCCTCCGCCTCGTCCAGGCCTACACTGACCTCGACGACGCCCACATCGACGACGTGTCCTCGCACATGATGATGTGCGTCGCCTACGCCTCCCTCGTCGTCGCCCACCACCACGAGCGCGCCGGCCTCGACTCTGCCGGCGCCGCCTGCGCCGTGCTGGCTGCGCTCGCCCGTCGCAGCCACAAGGGCGCCTTTCACTCGCTCCTCGCCCGCAAGACCATCCTCGACGCCAAGTGTCTGCTCGAGCGCAAGGCGGCGGCGGCGGCGGCAGCAGCAGAAGCGGCCGAGGCCGAGGCAAAGGCAGCGGCAGCGGCAGCGGCAGCGGCAGCGGCAGCGGCAGCCACGCAAAACGCGGCACCACTGCTCGGCGTGTTCGATGGCCCACAAACACAAACACACCAGACGGCCTCGGCCGCTCGCTTCCCCAGCGATAGCTACTTCTACCCCGGCCACGCCCACCCGGACAGCGACGTGGGCCTGCTCTTTGCCAGCATGGAGGACTTTTTCACGGCCGGCTATTTGTGAGCAGGAGTGGGTGAAATAAAATAGAAATTTTTTTTTAAAAAAAAACAAAAAAACATGAGCTTTAACAGTCTAATAGCTGGCGGCCAGGATCTCTGGATGTATGGTGGTCGTTCCTTCTGGGTTTGGGTCCTTCTGTTTACGTACATCTAATCTGCATTTGATGGCTCCGCGCCTATTCCTGTGTCCAATTTAAGCTCCATATAGTATCTGCTATTCATTGTCTCTAGCTTGCTCTTGATAAGTCAATCTCAATCTATGTCGGCACAGCCGCTCCTCCTCCTCCTCAACCTCACGGAATCAGCACCAGCCGCTTCGTCTTGGCCTCCTCGGAATCCCACACCGTCGCCACCTCGCTCAGCGGCGCCGTGACCACCGGATACGGCGGCGTCTTGATAGTTTGCATGGCCTGGACGAAGCCCGGCAGCTCGCGCGCAATGTCGGCGCGGCTGAAGCTGCCCAGCCCGGAGCCCATGATGCGGATGGGCTTGACGTTGATGAGGCGCGCGGGCACCTGGAGGAACGGGCAGCCGGAGAGATTGCCAATCTGGATGTACTGCAGGTTGGCCTCGGCGTCGACCTCGGCCGCCTGCATCAGCTGGATGGCCGCCGAGCCGCCGACATAGTCGAGGATGATGTGGATGGGGCCGACCGAGGCGGGCAGCGTGGGCAGATTCTCGTCGCCGGGCGGCGCCGCATCAAAGACGACGCGCTCGTCGAGGCCCTCGACCGTCTCGAGCCCGTCGCGGCGACGCGCCAGCCCCACCACCTTGGCCGCCCCCAGCAGCCGGGCCACGCGCGCAGCGCAGCGGCCGCTGTTGCTGGTGGCGCCGAGAATGGCCACGGTGCGGCCGCGGCACCCGCGACCGCCGTCGCCGTCACCGCCCGTGGTCCGACACTGCAGCGCCAGCCAGCCGCTCTGCGTGTTGTTGGACAGCGCCGCCATCGACACCGGGTCGGCGTCGGCATCCAGCGCGTACGCGAAGCGCCGCGGGATGTTGATGTACGCCGACAGCAGCGGCGTCATCAGCCCGTTGACCATGTACAGCTGGCCCGTCGCCTCGTCGCGGCCCACGCCGTCCACGGCCGGGTCGTACGGCAGCGGCTTGCCCTGCGCGCTCGGATGCACGCCGGATGCGCGCGCCTGCACCACCCGCGGGATGCCCACCGCCAGCATCCGCAGCCGCAGCTCCGTCGGCCCCGGCTCCGGCAGCTCCGGCAGCTCCATGTACTGGGGGGGCTTGCCCCAGGCGGTGACGCGTGCGCCCTTCATATTGTGTGTGGGTGAGTGGTGAAAGTAGCGAGGGAAGAATGAAATGCGTTGATGATGCCTAGTGAAGAACAATCCGAGTCTGGATGCCATGATGGAATGCCACAAGATGAGGACGCTTGCTCGTCATATAAATACCCATGCTCGGCCATGCTCGACATCCCACTTATAGGCACGGCGGCGGCGACTTGTCGTGATGTCCTCGGCCGGCACGGCCATGTTAGTCGGAGTTTATGGCGCAGGGGCCAAGTCCGGCGGGTCCTGTTCGGAGTCGGCGATTATGTTGCGACCCGCCGAGCCAAGGCTCTGCTCAGGCACACAACCACGCCACTCTAGATGGAAGAATCCAATTATGCCGCTGAGCATGGAACCGCAATGGAAAAAGTTGCAAGTTGAAACACTCAAAGCATCCAAGAGTATGCTGACCGTTCCGACGGAGTTGTGTACTGACGCCGCCGGTGTATCCGGTTTACGAATGAAAGGGGTCGCGTTTTCAGCAAATAAAACAACACCAAGTATGGACTATTTCAAATAAGAATTCTAAGAATTCTAAAGAATTAGAGAGCGAATAATGAAAACGCCATCTCGGAGAGGACTCTAAAGTCTAGCTTAAGCCTTCTTCTTCGCGATGAGAACCGTGCCATAGGCAATACCCATCAGACCTTCCTTGCCCTGTTCCACGCCGGCTTCGTGCAGGATGTCCTCCACGCCTTTGCGCATCCGTTTGACGACATCCTGGTCCGTCCCCGCTTCGCTGGGATGGGCCTCGCACCATCGGACATAGACGCTCGTCGTCTTGAAAATGTTTTCGAAAAAGTTCATGTCGATCTCCCGGTGCTTTTGCACCACAAAACTCTCTTCCGCCTTCCAGTCGCGTCGGTAAAAGGTCGCCTCGTCAAACGCGTCGGCGGCCGCCGTTGTGGTGCCTCCGTCGGCGCCCGGCGTCCAGGGCAGCGGCAGGCTTCGGTATTGATCGCGGACCAGCCGATTGCCCGCGTCAAAGTAGGGGTCGAGCTCGTCGGCCTCGACCTTGTCCAAGTAGGTCTGCACCGCCTCGCTGGCGATGCTCTGGGGGTGCATGCGGAGCTGGCCGGGCGTGAACAAAGCCACCGTGCCGCCGGGGCGCAGCAGCGCCGCCGCCCGCTGCCAAAAGAGGGGCATGTCGAACCAGTGCGCGGCATTGGCCGACGTAATGAGGTCCACGGTGCCGTCCTGGACGGCCTTTGACGCCTCTGTTCCATCGTCGCTGCCTAGCGTCTCGGCCGCACCCACGAAATACTGGATGGGCCCGCCCGAGGCCGTGGCCCCGCCCAGCGACTTGGCCGTCTCAATCATGCCCACGGCCGGGTCGACGCCCACAACCAGCCGGAACTCGGGGCCCAGCGCGCGCGCCACCATGCCCGGTCCGCAGCCCAGATCGACCAGGAGCCAGGTCTGTCCGCCCGTGCTCGTGTGGCGACCCAGGATGCAGTCGTACACGCTGCGGTCGTAGTCCGGACGGATGCGGGCATAGTGCTGTCCCTGCTCCGGGGTGAACCCACGAAAGGTCTCTTCCTTGTTGGCGGACGAGCGCAGAGGAGCGGCCATGATGATCCGGCGGAATGGTGCGTGGACGCGTGTGTGCAATGACTCAAAATGCAACATTTCCTGTGCGTCTTTCTGTCTCGGAATAGCCGCAGGATCGCACCTGCCTAGCCCCATTTGCTGACACGGAAATTCGGGCAAAAGGCAAAAGCCCGTCTCTGACCGCTAATTTTGCTCAGACAGCAGCCGCACTCTCCCCTGGGCTGGATTGATTTCAGAGCTGATAATCATATCACTTAAAGGAGATGTAAGACGGAAAGACGCAAAGAGACGTAGAGGAGTTCCGATTTCGTCAGACGTCAAGGACCGGCAAATATCTTACCCACCCTTCGGTTGCCACATCCATACAACCAAAACATCAAAAAGGATGCACATGGACTGTATGAACTTGAGGATGCTTGATGTAAAACCACATGTATTGGCTGGCACTGTTGGACGATGTTGAGCGTGAACCTTGGAAGAGGTAATAGACGGAAGTGTGAGGAGGCCCTCTCGAAGGGACTCTCGAGGGGACGCTCTTGAGAGGAGACTCTCGAGAGGAGCTCTTTGGAGAAGGCTGCGCTTAGTCTTATTATCGAGAAGCCTTGCCCGGAAATTTATCTTGAATGGCATGGAACACTTCTTTCTGGGCGATTGTCCGCGTCGTATAACGTCCAGGAAACGATACTGAGCTAAGCCCAAAACGTCATATGACACGGAAGGATCTTACGAGTCAAGTATCTTCCATAGCCTTGTTACCGCTGAGAATCGACTTCTACACGGAACCTTGGAGCTTGGCACGCCCGGCTATTGGCTTTTTAAACGAAGAACTAAAAGCATGTTGTGGGAGCAAATGATCTACGAGTTGTACGGGTATGTGGGACATACGCAAATTCACGTGATTTGGTCCCGCAAAGCCGGAGCACCGATTCGGTCCACTTTTGCCATTATTCCCACTATTTGACAAACAGAAATTTCACAGTGGACTCACCACATTTTCTGTTTTGGTGATAGCGTGGCTACATAGCAGGTGGCTGGGGGGAAAAAGTGCGAAATGGGAAGCCGGTGAATCTTTCTTGTGCATTGACCATTTTCGGTTGCCAGGAGGTTTACTGCAAAACAAGCCGAGCACCCGAACATTTCGTGTTTCTCTTTGGCGACTACGTCAGGAATCCCCAGAAATCCCCCGAAACCACCAGAAATCCAGCCATGGCCCAGACTCCACGTCCACACCGCGGGATGATCCCGGACTCCTCACCGCCTCTCGACGAGGCCTTTGCCGTCAATGCGGAGTATATTGCTGATAAAGACGCCCACAAGGTCAATCTCGGGCTAGGCGTCTACCGCACCGACGAGGGTCTGCCTTGGCCACTGCCCACCGTGCAAGTGGTCGAGAAGTCCCAGCAGTCGCAGGACAACCCCTTCCGGCACGAGTACCTGACCATCCAGGGTGATGTCAAGTTTCTCGACCTGGCCCGGGACCTGGCCTTTGACCTGCCGCCGCCCGCATCGGGCAGTGCTGACGATGGCGGCCGGAGCCGTGTCCTGTCTGTCCAGACCATCTCCGGCACCGGAGCCAACCACATGGCCGCCAAATATCTGGCCACCTATACGAAGCCCCGCTGCGTCTGGCTGCCCGACCCGACCTGGGCCAACCACTATGCCATCTGGGAGCTCGTCGACGTGGCCGTCAAGACCTACCCCTACTTTGACGAGAAGAACCACGGCGTCGCCTTTGCCGCCATGATGGAGACGCTGGAGCGCGACGCGCAGCCGGGCGACGTCATTCTCCTGCATGCCTGCGCGCACAACCCGACGGGCTCCGACCCGAGCCCGGAGCAGTGGGCCAAGATTGCCGGCTTCTGCCAGAACCGCGGCGTCGTGCCCTTTTTCGACC
The DNA here is from genome assembly GCA_014183095.1 of Harringtonia aguacate. Lineage (NCBI taxonomy): Eukaryota > Fungi > Ascomycota > Sordariomycetes > Ophiostomatales > Ophiostomataceae > Harringtonia > Harringtonia aguacate. Next base: position 172,650 of record JACCPH010000017.1, read on the forward strand.
TGGCCTACCAGGGCTTTGCCTCGGGCGACGTCTCCAAGGACGCCTGGGCCATCCACTACTTTTTCCAGCTGCAACCGAGCCTCGAGTTCTGCGTCGCCCAGTCCTTTTCCAAAAACTTTGGCCTCTACGGCCAGCGCGCCGGCGCCCTGCACGTCGTCGTGCGCCGAGAGGACGCCGGCCCCGAGACGACCCGCACCGTCGTGGCCAACCTGTGCCACCTCGTGCGCGGCGAGTACTCCATGGCGCCCCGCGCCGGCTCGGACATTGTGCGCACCGTCCTGCAGGACGACTCTCTGCGCGGCCAGTGGAAGGACGACCTCGTCGTCATGAGCGGACGCATCAAGGCGATGCGGCAGGCCCTGCACGACGAGCTGGTCCGGCTGGGCACGCCCGGCTCTTGGACCCACATCACTGACCAGGTAAGGCAGACGGATGGGGGTCTTGGTAACAGACGCAAATGCTGACATTTGTCAAAGATCGGCATGTTCTCGTATACGGGGCTCACGGAAGCCCAGGTGCTGGCTGTGCGGAAGAAGCACCATGTCTATATGCTCCGTTCCGGGCGGATATCCATCTCTGGATGTGAGTAGCAGATGCCCCAGACGAGCCGCCTCTCTCTCTCGCGTCTGTCCACTAACACATTTGACAGTAACGAAAGAAAACGTAGCACATGTTGCCAGAGCCTTTGATGATGCTGTTCGGACCGTCAACTAGACCCCTTAGATAACAACCCAATGTATCTTACAACTCGAATCCGGTCATTGGAAATTTCCTATTCCATCTATACCCCTGTACACTCCTGTGCTGCTCCTGTACGGACCAGTGCGAATCTGTGCACTGTTGTGACCTGCTTAGCGCGTACGCCTTATTTTTGTGGCACAGCTATGGAAGCTCAAATTTTGCTCCTTTGTTTTATGGTTATAAATAATGTTGTAAGATTTTTTTGTCAGTGAATAGTTGAGGTTGTTACTCTTGCTAGTTATTTTAAGTGCAATGGGAAAATTTATGTAATGCGAGAAACACGGACACGAGGGGCTTTGTCAGCGAGGGCGTGTCGTTAGATTCCGGATGCATTTAGTTACTGCATTACAGACGAAGAAAGCGACTCTCCGCCAAGTTTTTCTAGGAAGTGGAACGACGAGTTCGATATTGTGACTGCAACTTGTGATATTATCCTGTGCTTCCAATTCTCGCGATCTATCTTAGAGTCATCGTTTGCCAATGGATATGGGCAAGTGCTTGAACAGGTCTAAGCAATAAAAGATTTAATTTTAACAAACGTAAACGCTGAAAACGGACGAGCCACGCAACCAGGCCTACTTCTCTCAAAGCTTATATACGTCACACACGCATTTCTCTTCAACTGTGAACTTCCCCCAGCATGTATTCGCTCGTTCCACTTGACAATATCCGTTTGCTTTGTTGCGATAAAAGAGTTGCAATACAGCTGGGATGGTGCCAAAGAAAGATGAGCATGACGACGAACATCAGCAGACCATCGAAAATGTAGAGAAATACTTCGTGCCGTAAAATATAGCCGTCGTTGCCCATGAGATATTCGATCACACGAAAGATGGACCGAACAAAGATGAGGCCGGAGCAGATGTAGAGTGACGTTATCTGCTGCTGCCAAAGGGAGCCGCCGGGGACGAGAAAATTTCCGTGTCGAGTTTTGCGGTAGAACCGTACGTGAAACCTTGTTGCCACTAGCACAAAAATGCCGAAGAACACCAGCTGCGCAAAGAGGCCAGCAATGATGATGTTGTTTCCAGCATTGAGAGCCTGCAGAGTACCTGCGGCCTGGTATCCGCCACCGCCGGCCTGCAAAACAAAAGCGACAACATCACCACCGACAAAGATGGCGGTCAGCCAACGCCGTGGCAAGACACAGCAAGATTCGCCCTGTACGAGCAAAATTATGCGACTGAGAGTCATGTAGATGGAAGCGGCAAACAAGGCGGGGGCGATGAGCAAAAGAATGGACTGCATAATGTAGGGACCGAGAGCCCAAAGGTCGTTGGAGGACATGATTCGGCCGATATAGCCGACAATTTCGACTGGACTGGTTAGTTAATTGGTCTTTCATTTTTCTCCCTTCCTTTTCAATTCCTCCCCCTCTCCTTCCCTCCTCCAACTGCCGGGCACGACTTACATATTCCCCCAATAAAAAACGGTATAAAGTACCAAGTTCGGTGGCGCACAATCAAGACAGAATGAAGAAATGTTGGAATAGAAAAAAGAGTGACGGCCACAATGGCTGCGGCAAGGCTGGGATAGTATCTATACGTAACCCAGACATTGGGGTCGTCCATGGAAGGGTGGTAATTGGAAGACATAGCGATAGCGTTGTTAACAAAGAACCAAGAATCTTTGAAAAATCATAAGAACAGGCCGACAGCAACAACTGAATAAAGAGAGTGTGAGAAAATAAATACCAACATAAATGAAAAGACAAATAGAACGGACCAAATGCGTTGATATAAACCCTTAAAACTTGCCTCGATATTGTGTCAGCTGTTTCTTGGGGGGCCGTATCTGGCCAACACGGCCGTATTCGCCGTATTGGATCCACAATGCCGGAGTCCACTACATACGCCATACGCCATACTCGATTTGTACAAGTTTTTCCCGGGCAGCAATGCCCAATGTCTTTGGTAACTCTAACTTATTAACAGCGCGCCGGACGCAGTACAATACGGCCGTATTCCTTCCGTATCGACCTTGTTTTCTGTTTTTTTTTTTAGTTCTTTTTCTTTTAACAACAACAACGAGTCAAGTAACGAATAACCCTTACTTGACTTGGCCCCCCTCTCTCGCCATTAATACATCAGCAATGCCGAAGCAGCCCACCCGGCGATCCCATTTCAAGTCCAGACGAGGGTGCCTAAACTGCAAAAAGCGGCACGCAAAGGGACAGGATTCCCCCCTTTCCCCCTTTTCTTTCCCTGTCTTTTTTCTATCTCTCCTTGTTGTCTCTCGAGACGAGTCTAACTGTCTGTCTAGTGCGATGAAAACCGCCCAGTATGCTGGCGATGCCAACGACTCAGTGATACCTGTTCGTGGCCACCCGGGACACCTTCTTGTTCGAATGCCATACTAGCCAGTGAATCGCCGTCGACAGAGTCGTCTCAGTCGGTGCAATGGACACGACGACCGGCAATATCGAACAATCAGCCCTTGATCGATACGTTGGCCAGTCTCAGCCACGATCCAGACAACGAAACAGTCATCTCCTCTTTGCATATTGACCAATTTGACGTCCTCGACTTGCGTCTCCTGCATCATTACACTGCCCACGTGTACGCCACGATGGACCCCACTGCCTTACCAGCCCAACGCCAAATTTGGCAAACATGCGTCGTCCGCCTCGGGTTTGACCAGCCTTTCTTGTTGGATGGCATCTTGGCCATCTCGGCGTTGCACCTGGCGTTGACGTCGGACCCAGTGGATGGCCTTCTCATTCGAGCGGCCGCTCACATGGACCGCGCTCTTGGCATCTTTAGGAGCCTTGTACAAGAGACCAGTTCCGGGGCCCCATTTCGAGGGGTGGAGTCGGCTCCCAGCGCAGTCTTTGTCTTTGCCTGCCTTTTGGTGGTACACAGTTTTGCCAACGCCAATAGCCTTGGACAAGAAGACCCCCTTGATGCTCTCTTTACATCGTTCCGTCTCGTGCGGGGAATCAACACGCTGTTACAACCTTACTTTTGTCAAATCCTGACCAGCGAGGTGGCGGCCCTAGTGTCCAACGGGATTCAACCAACGGATAACGTCTGCGGGTTTGATCCAGAGGATGAAGACGTTCCTTTAAAGGGGGTTTGCAGGTGGCTACAGGACGAGGACTATCACGATTCAAACACCTTTCCTCTTGACGATTCTTCAAACAACACCCCCACACTTCATGCTGCTCAATTGCTAAAACGCCTGACGGCCTCCGTCCATCACACAAAAGACTGCAGCACCCTTGGCGAACCAGGATCTCTCCTGGCACTCATGTTTGTGTGGCCCGTGGTGATTTCCGACGAGTTTCTCGATCGACTGTCGCGACGCCATCCACCAAGTCTTGTCGTACTTGCATACTTTGCTACCTTGTTTACAGCTGGGGCCAACTGTTGGTGGATTGCTGGCTGGGATCGGGCGATTGTCGACGCAGTCGAGGCAGACTTGGTCAAGTTAGGCCACGGCAATGACACACTTTTGCCCTGGCTTGCGTGGCCCAAGAGTGTAGTGGTTGGGAAAGGGGCAAAGGAAAATTGAATGAGTGTGTATCTTACAAGAGCTTTGTTTCCGTGTCCAGCTTCTGTAATCGGGGTTGGTTGCCTTGGGCATTGCAATTTAAGGCTACTCTGCGGCTGCCTATTATTACAGTCACCGTGCTCTTTGTTGTTTACCACTTCCTGTCTTATTTACTTATTGGTTTACTCATCTCTCTCATTGTAAGACCTTTTATAGACCTTACACCAGAATCGTGCTGCGGCTTGCCTATGTTTAGGTTGTTACAAACAGACTGTCAAGGATAAGGAGCCAACGCCGGCCTGCATAACGCCTGTGCAAGCCTGTGTTCGGTCCCCCAAAGGCGACATGGAATTGGCAGGGGTGAAAATGACCAGATTCGGGACAGATAACACTACCGTTAGAACCGCGACTGCCTTCCCATGTGTGTTTCGGATGTCCTCTTAAGCCATGAACAAATATGATGCTCTTTATGTCAGCCTTGCCAGTCGAGATAGGTTAGTTGCCGTACTTAGCTCGACGTGCACCGTCTCCAACATCACCGGAGAGTCGCGTAAAGCCAATGCGGTGAACGTCTATCGTTGCCATCTGGCTATTAGGAGAGAAGACGATTGTAACATTTGTCGCGTATACAAATGTAAATAGTTTCGCTTTCGCTTGAGTGGAGACAGATGGGATCGTACGGCGTGTTTGCATCGAAGTTTGTCATGCTTTACATTAAAGAGTGAGAACTGGATATTCAAGCGGGGTGGAGCGGGTGAAGTG
>JACCPH010000017.1:179411-360007 GCA_014183095.1 Harringtonia aguacate
CCACTTTGGCCGCCAACACAAGGCACCAGACTGCCCCCTCCGCCTAGGCGCTACTACGCTTACACCGCTTGAATCCGCCCGCTTTCTCGGCATTTGGCTCGATCGAAAGCTTACCTTCAAGGCCCACACGGACCAAGTGTTGAAAAAGCTGAAAACACAGAGCCAGGCGCTCACCCGGTTAGCTGGCAAAACGTGGGGATGTACGCTGCCATGGGCACGCACGATCTTCACTGCCGTCATCCGGAGCACGGCTGCCTATGGGGCCCCGGTGTACCACACGCCAACCCCGGCGGGCAAAGCCCCCCGGGGGCCAGCCGTACGACTAGCAACGGCTCTCAACCACCACCTCCGCACCGTGCTAGGTGCCTACCGCTCTACTCCCACGCACCTCCTTCAGACCGAAGCAGGGCTACCTCCGCTCGACCTCTATCTCAACCAGCGGCAAGCAGCCCTCCTGAACCAGGAGGCGTACCGGGCTCAATCCCGAGCCGTATGCCGGAGGATTACCACCACCCGACAACCCCCCCGCACCAGTGCAGAGGCCTGTACCCTACACGACAGCGTGCTAAGCGCATGGGACCAGCGGCGCACCCTAGAGGAGTGGAAGGCCCGTTGGCACTCCCAAGCAGGCGACCGATACCGGCCATCCTCTCACAGCCCCCGTTGGTCAGCCAAGGAGGTGGCCCAAGCCCACCGGCACCTCACCAAAGCCGAAAGCAGCCTGCTTACACAAATCCGCACCGAACACATCGGTCTCGCGGCCTACCTCTATCCCCGAAAGCGACGCGACTCCCCTACCTGCGCCTGCGGTGTCGGGGAGGAGACGCCGGAGCATGTGTTATTGTATTGCAACAACAGCAGCGCCAAGCCTCCAGACTGGCCTCGGAGCTCGGAGGAGCTCCAGCGGCGACTGGGTACCGGAGGGCTGGTAGCCAGACCGATACTACGATGGTTAAAACGAAGCAATCGCATCCCGGACTACCGCTTGGCGGCCAGACTCGAAGAAGCCATAGCAGCAGAGGTGTAACCCTCTACCGTACCACCGTCACTCACAACTATCACTCACACCATCACTCACCACCCACTGTGTAATCCGTATTCTGTAACATCTCCTTAACAACCCCATCTTCGATTTGACTGTACGGTGGTTTCTGCCCCAGAGGGTTCCACCCAACTTAGACGTTAGATAGCCAGGATTGGCTCAATAAAAACGATTAAACCCATTATTGGTGCTGTCTTCACTTGTACTTTCCGCATCGGATGGGATCTAGCATAGCACTCACTACCTTTGTGCTTAGACTATCCGAGTTAACTCGTAAATTCCCGTTTGTAAGACGCATTCCCTTAAAAAAATTGTTGCAAATGATGCACATACAACCGTTGTTGCCATTTCCGGTGGAAAAACCTAATGTTAAATAGTTGACATTTCCGATCAGAATTCCTTCAATCTGTTTTTGTTACGTATTAACGCAGCGAAGTTACGAGTCGGCGTGGTGATGCAGCATTATTGTTACTGTCTCCGAGGCAGCTGAAAGTGGAATGAGACCCACTGGATCTTGGCTGCGTCGCCGTTGCAATTCATGTTATCTAATCCCACCTTCCGTAAACAGTAAGGCAGCGGAAGACAGATGGCTGAGATGGAAGACAACCAGAAGACAAACCAAAAGAGGTCGGAAGGCAATCAGACCAGAACTCCTCCGAGACAGCCAGTCGTCCTGCGATGAAAAAGAAGAAAGAGGAAGACGAAAAAAAAAAAAAAACCTACCGCGCTCCGTTCGGTGTAGCGCAGACGCGGTGCATCCTGTGGTGACATTGCGATCAACAGGGACCGTTGACGCCTGCACGTGGGAGCTGAAAGGAGCCCATGCGGCTAGCGCAGGGCGATCTCTGCCCGGGAGGACCGCCCGCGTGGGTTCCAAATATGCATTCGTACTACGAGTACAAATAGGTTGCAACGCGTCGTCGGCCGGCTGTCTGAGGCTCTTTCGTGAGACACGAGCACGAGACCACGCCCACGCCCACGCCAGCCATGCGCTTCACCCACCTTCTCTTCTGGGCGGCGGCCACGGTCGCCGCTGTGCTACCTGCCCGGTCCACCTCGGACACGGCCGGCGTCGAGGCGCTCATCGCCCGCCGCATGCCCAGCCACGTCGGGTCGTTTGAGCTTGCCATTGTGAATGCCACCAACGCGTCGACGACCGACAACGACAGCTACTCTGTCGCCAGCACGTCCGCCGGCAAGATCCGCATTGAGGGGAACAGTGCGAGTGCACTGCTGTCAGGGTAAGTCTCTTTCTCTCTCTCTCTCTGTGTGCGTGCGTGCCACTGACGTCTCAGCCTCCACCGCTATCTGGCCGACGTCGTCCACGTCGACATCTGGTGGTTTGTGGGCAGTCGCCTCGATGCGGCAGACACGCTGCCGGCCGTGTCCACACCGCTCTACGGCTCGAGCATCGTGCCGCTGCGCTACCACTTCAACACGGGTAAGAAACGAAGAAGAGAACCAAATAGAAGCACACGCTGACACACACTGACTGCCAGTCACCACCTCGTACACCTGCGCCTTCTGGAGCTGGGAGGACTGGGAGCTGCAGCTGGACTGGATGGCCTTGCACGGCATCAACCTGCCGCTGGCGTGGATTGGCGCAGAGAAGATCTTCATCGAGGTGTTCCAGGAGATCGGCCTGACGGACGATGAGATTGGCAGCTTCCTCAGCGGCCCGGCCTACTTGGCCTGGAACCACTTTGGCAACATCCAGGGCTCCTGGGGCGAGCCGCTGCCCTACGACTGGGTCGACGCCCAGTTTGCCCTGCAGAAGCAGATCGTGCAGCGCATGGTGGCGCTGGGCATGACGCCGGTGCTGCCGGCGTTCCCGGGCTTCGTGCCGACGGCCATCACGCGCGTGTACCCGGACATTGACGTGGTCAACGGGTCCGCCTGGGAGAGCTTCAGCAGCCAGTACACCAGCGTGACCTACGTGGACCCGTTTGACGCCCGCTACGAGCTGCTGCAGACCAGCTTCATCGCCAAGCAGCAGGCGGCCTACGGCAACATCACGCACTACTACGCGCTCGACCAGTTCAACGAGAACGACCCGCAGTCGGGCGACCTCGACTACCTGCGCAACGTCAGCGCCAACACGTGGAAGACGCTCAAGGCGGCGGACGCGGACGCCGTCTGGGTCATGCAGGGCTGGCTGTTCACGTCGAGCGCAACCTTCTGGACCGACAGCCGCATCGAGGCGTTCCTGGGCGGCGTCACCGTCGACGACGACCTGCTCGTGCTGGACCTCTTCTCCGAGAGCCAGCCGCAGTGGCAGCGCACCAACTCGTACTTGGAACGAGCTGCACGACTACGGCGGCAACCAGGGCCTGTACGGCCAGATCAGCAACATTACCGTGAACCCCATCGAGGCCCTGGCCAACTCGACCTCGCTCGTCGGCTTCGGCCTCGCCATGGAGGGCCAGGAGGGCAACGAGATCGTCTATGACCTGCTGCTGGACCAGGCCTGGAGCGCGGACCCCATCGACACCGCCACCTACTTTCACGACTGGGTCACGCGGCGGTATTCGGCCGTGGCCAGCAGCAGCAGCAGCAGCAGCAGTCTGCCGGATGGCCTCTACGAGGCCTGGGAGGTGGTGCGGCCGACCGTCTACAACAACACGAACCTGACGGCCAACGCGGTGCCCAAGGCCATCTACGAGCTGGTGCCGAGCACGACGGGCCTCACCGGCCGCACCGGCCACCACCCGACGCTGCTCAACTACGACACCGACGTGCTGGTCGACGCCTGGCAGCGGCTGTACGTGGCCGGCCTGTCGGACGCGACGCTGTGGGTCGACCCGGCCTACCAGTACGACCTCGTCGACTGGACGCGCCAGGTGCTGGCCAACGCCTTCATCCCGGCCTACGAGAGCCTGGTCGAGGCCTATACCAACACGACAACAACAACAACAACAACAACAACAACAACAACAACAACAACAACAACGAGCTGTCGCGAGGATCGTCTCCGCTCGCGCGGCCAGCGGCTCTTTGCCATCCTCGAGGCCCTCGACCGCGTGCTGGCCACGAGCGAGCACTTTTCGCTGGACGCGTGGATCGCAGCGGCGCGGGCTACGGCCGTCACCAGCGCCACGGCCGACTTTCTCGAGTACGAGGCCCGCGACCAGGTCACCCTCTGGGGGCCCAAAGGCGAGATCTCCGACTACGCCTCCAAGTCGTGGGCCGGCCTCGTCGCCGGCTACTACCTGCCGCGCTGGCAGCAATTCGTCGACTACCTCGTCGACACGGACGCCGACAGCTACAACCAGACCGTCTTCAAGGCGCAGCTGCTGCTGTGGGAGGAGGCCTGGATCAACCAGACGACGACGGGCAGCAGCAGCAGCAGCTCTTCATCAAAGCGTGAGTCGGCCGCGACGGTCCTCTCAGACGTGGTCAACCAGCTGAGCAGCATCTTTGGCAGCAGCTGAGAGAGAGATAGAGATGTGTAGATAGTGTTGAAATGTAAAAGTGTTCAGAGTGTTCTTATGGCCATTACTCGCAAATGGCAGTCGCGAGTCGCTGCTGCGGACTTGCCGGACATGAGAACCTGTTGAATGCGGCCGTGTCGACATGGAAGAGGAAGGTGCGACTGCTGTCATCATGGCCTGTGCATTTTCTCTGTCCTTTACCCGCAAATCCCGTCCACATCCTGCTACAGCGGCATGGCCGCCATAGAACCTTCCTGGCTGCACACTGACTCACTACCCTTTGTACGAGGTTCCGTCATGAGTTGGCCTTCGGCCGGTCCTCGGCTTAATAAATTGTCCACCCGCTGACTTGCAGGAAGTCGCTGCTTCTTTGCACAAATTCTGTCTTTTACTAATACCAGAGAGCTATGTCTTCGTCAGAAAGGCCACCTGGCGCGGAGCCACGACCTCGGCCAGGATCTCGTCTCGTGAGCGGCCGACGTCTCTCTTGACCATCTCTGTGTACAGCTGCTGGATTCTCTCCGTGACGGGGCCTCGCTTTCCGTCGCCAATCTGGCGGCCGTCGACCTCGGTGACGTGGACCTGCGAGGGAAAGGTGCCGGTGCAAAAGGCCTCGTCGGCGCCGTAGACGTCGGTCAGGGTAAAGTTGAGCTCGCGGACGGGGATGCCGCTGGCGCGGCAGAGGTCAATGGTCCTTTGGCGGGTGATGCCGAGCATCTGGTTGTCGCGGGTGGGCGCCCAGACCTCGTCGCCGCGCACAATGAAAAAGTTGACCGAGTTGCAGGTCTTGACGAAGCCGTGCAGGTCCAGCATGAGGGCCTCATCGACCTGCATGACGTTGGCGCTGATGCACGCCTGCACGTCCGTGGCCTTGGAGATGTGGTTCCACTGCTCGTCCTTGACGTCGGGCGGCCCGCGGCGCACCCACGTCGTCCCCAGCCGCAGCCCGCGCGCCTTGGCCGCCGGGTCGAGCGCCTTGACCTCGGGGATGATCACGATGAGCGGCATGCCGATGTTGATGTGCGGGTTCTGGTACGGCGTCGCCTTGACGCCGCGGCTCACCACCAGCCGGATGTGCACGTGTTCGTCCTCCTCCATGTGGTTGGCGTCCAGCGTGTCGTGCACCAGGCCCATCAGCTCGCCCTTGCTCAGACCCAGGTCCATGAGCATGGCCTTGGCCGACTGGAAGAGGCGGTCGATGTGGTCGCGGGCAAACTGGACGCGGCCTCGGACAGCACGGATGCCCTCCTTGTCGGGTCAGCACTTTTCCAACCCCTTTTCAAGCAGCAAGGACGGAGCATAGCCTGAACGCACCCAAATGCCGTCTCCGACGAGAAAGTTCGAGTCAAAGACAGACACAACCGCCTCGGCTCGCGGGACGAGCTTGAATTCTCCCGTGAGGCCATCCCTCATGCCGATCTGTCCGCCGGTCAGCTCTAAGACAGACAGCAAACAAAACACATGGGGCACTCACCAAAATCGTGGCATTCTTCGAGTTGGGCACCGTGGCGTGTGTCGACACATGGCTCAGCCCGTTGCCATTGCAGCCGTTGACGTGCTCCTCTGATGCCATACTGGGCCGTTCTCGGAAAGCTGGTCCATGCACATAGCTCTGAACATGGTCAGACAGCTTTATACGACGCCTGCAGCTGGTCTACCAGGCAGGGTTACTTATCTCGAGCAATCTCGGTCCTCACCGACGCCACTGTGGATCCAGCCCAGCGGTCTAATGGCGTCATGCGATAACGTCGGTGAAGAGCGAGATAAGGCCAAGCACGACTACACACAATTCACCGAGCTCGCCCTGGCTTCTTTGTCGGCTGGTTTGCTCAATACTCGCTCGTTGTTGCTTTCTGTTTCGGCGAAAGCCTGCCAGAAATGGACACTGATCATCCTGCCTCTGTATCCAAGGCCTGCAGCCGCTGCCGAGCGCGAAAGGTCAAGGTGCGTTGTCTGCGTCATCTTCCCTCTCCCTGGCCTCGGCCTATGCCGACGTCTCCCATAGTGCGACCTCAAGCTGCCTCGCTGCTCAGCCTGCACGCGTTTGGATTACGAGTGCAATATTACAGAGCGTATCAGCTACTCGTACGACGCCGTCCAGCAGCTGCGGGACCAAATTGCGGAGCTCGAGAACCGGCTGAGAGCCGCGACAGAGGCCTCGTTTCCCACCAGCCAGCAGCCATCCCAGCAGCAACAACAAGCCGCCACCGCCTTTGCAGCGGGCCAGCAGCGCGTGCAGAACACGTCCAGTGCAGCGGGAAGAACCGCCCAGAACGATGATCCACAGCAGGCCGATGCTCGGCTGGTCGACTGCCGCAAGGAAGCCGAGGAAGTCGGTATCTTGGCCATCGGAGGACCTGATATTTACTCGCAGAACAAATACGGTAGGTAGCCTCGCTTCGGCTTTCCTTCTTCGAGTATGCATGCACTGACTCGACGGCACAGTGGGCAGCGCCGCCGGGTCCACGTTTGCCCGCATCTTCTTCAAGCAGCTGGGCCTTCACCGTCGCCGCAGCACAGAGCACCAGACCGGCAGCGTAGACCTCAGCCCGTCGACAGCCCAGGCCGCCCTCCCTCCGCGACCCATTGCAGCAGCCCTGCTGACTACCTACATTTCTCGTGTGCACCTCTGGTGGCCCCTCGTCCAGCTCCCGCATCTCCGGTCCGTCTTCCAGCGCATATACCAGCAGCCTGCACAATGTAGCAGCCAGGACAAGTTTGCCGTGTTCATCGTCCTGGCCCTGGCCAGTAGCGAGCGGACCAGCAGCGGTGTCGACACCGGCAGCAACAGCAGCAGTCAGGGCATGATCGACCTCAACAGCCCAGAGTCCTATTTCCAGACGAGCCTGTGGTTTTTCAACGAGTTCCACGACCGGCCGCACGGCCTCTTTGAAATACAGGCCGTGCTGCTGCTGGGCCTATGGATGCTCAATTCGTCGTCGAGCAGCCACAGCAACGACCTCTGGCAGCTCAGCCGCTACGCCATGTCGGCCGCCATCGAGGCAGGCCTGCACCGCCACAACACCAACTGGGGCTTCTCGGCCGAGGAGCTCGAGATGCGCAACCGCACGTGGTGGTGTTCTTACAACTTGGAGCGGTGAGTGTTGAGAACAGGAATAGAAGGGGGGAAAAGAGCTGACCCCCCCCAGCCAGATCGCCACCCTGACCGGACGCGTGTTGTCGATTCGCGACCATGCCATCCACGCCCTCCTGCCGGTGCCCTCAAGCTTCGACACGCTGACCGCCGCCGAGGCGCGCGCGGCACCCGTGTTCCACCGGCACGGCGTCGAGCTGTTCCGGCGCATGGTCACGCTGCGGCAGCTGGGCGGCCGTATTCTTGAGTCCATCTACGTCGGTCGCGGCCCGGACGGCAAGTGCCTCGACACCTTTCAGGAGATCTGCGTCCGCGCCGAGCAGGTCTGCCGCGAGCTCGAGCAGTGGAAGCGCGGCCTTGACGACGACAGCCTGCACCTCAAGCCGTCACGCGAGTACGCCGAGATGAAGGTCGAGCACTGCCTGCTGCTGCTGCTGCTCTACCAGCCGTCGCCCACCTTTATGGTGCCCTCACGCCAGATGGTCGCCGTGTGCTCCAAGGCCGCCGCCAGCGCCGTCCACCAGTGGACGCGCATCGAGGCCGAGTTTGGCATCGCCGCCGTGTGCCGCTGCTTCCGACAGCTGCACGCCGTGCTGCTGGTTGGGCTCGCTGCGCTGTACTGCGACTGGTGAGTCGACAGCACCAGCCGACGGTTGACCATTACTGACCACTCTCGCAGGCAGAACGGAATACTGTCCAACAAGTCGACGCCCAACGCGCACGTCATCTATCGTCACGAGCAGGCCACAAAAGCCTGCATTGGCTTCCTCGACCGCGGCATCTCCCACATGAAAGCAGGCAACCTGCTGCGCTACAAGGACCTGCTGCAGGCCGTCCGGTCCAAGGTGTATGCCAAGGCCACGTCCGTAGACCAGGATGCTGGCCCAGGCCCAGGTCAAGTCCAAGGCCAAGGCCAAGACCAGGACCCTGGAATGTACGTCTCGGCCGACAGCATGCCAGCCGAGAGCGGCAGTGATTCAGCCAACCTGGCGGCCAGCGGCATGCAGTCGTACATGAACCAATTGGACGACTTTCTGGAGGTGGGCATGTTCGACATGGACGACGCCCTGGATGCCTGGTACACCTCCATGATGGCAGAAATGCAAAACCCTCGACCGGGAGTGTCTTCAGGCGGGGCGACTTTGTAACAATAATTACGAGAATAGAACTATAGAAGCCATCAAGACGCAAAGAGCAGTATGTATTATGTTGTTGCTACCTCCTTCTAATAGGAGTACCGGAAGTTCTTGTTCTCGACGTCGGTAATGTCCCGCAGCTCCACCTCCAAGCCAGCCATGACAGCGGACACGGCCGGCTTCCCGTACACGCGATCGCGTCTCTTGTTCTCGACAAAGCAGCAGACACTGGGTAGGGTTAGACAGCACAAACAACAGAACCGGGAGCAGGAGAGCACTCACAAATATATCATGCCCATTACCGCACTGACGGCAAACGCCGTCATCATGGCAAAGATGCCCAGGGGGTAATACGGGGCCTGGTTGGTGCGGAAGAACTGGGGGCCGATGATGTTGCCGATGGCTGCGGGATGTTAGTATGGACAGAGCGACAGCCAAAGAGACAGTCAGAGCGACGGCCGCCCACTCACAGTAGAACAGGGCCACGGAGATGGACGCAAACGACTTCTTGGTGGTGCCCGAGTTGTTGGACGACTGCAGGCTCAGCATGGTGACAAACGACACGTTGTAGAAGCCCAAGAGGTACACGCCGGCCAGCGAGGCGGCGCGGTATTTGTTGACGTCGAGCACTGGGGGTAGTTAGTACGGGGAGATGAGAGAGGCGGGACATGAGAGAGGCGGGACATGAGGGACATGAGGGAGGACAACTCACATCGGACCATGACGGTGCCGGCCAGGGCGGGGAACGTCGACAACACCCAGAGGATGCAGCGCATGTTGGGCACGTAGTACATGACGGCGGTGACGACGATCTGGGCGACGAGAGCCACGGCGGCCTGCGGCGACGCCATCAGCACCGTCTTTTGCGCCGAGAAGCCGTAGCCCGAGATGATGAGCGTGTTGAAATTGGTGATGCCGGCGTTGGTCACGGCATACGCCACAACGCCCAGCGACATGGCCCAGTACTTGGGGTCCTTGAGCGACTCGAGAATCTGCGATGCTTTCCAGGGCTGGGCGGTTAGTGCTGCTGCTGCTGCTGGTTCTGCTGCTAGTCAACTCACATTGTTGTGCTCGATGCCCGTCTGGTTTTCGGCCATGCGCACCACGATGAGCTTCTTCTCCTCGGCCGTGAAGAACCATGCCTTTGTGGGTGCGTCCGGCAGGATCAGCACCACGATGAACCCAATGACCACAGTGCTTCCCCCGTAGATGATGAAGAGATACTGGCCAGTTAGCAGGGGAGGAGGGAACGACAGAATAAAGGCACAAAAATGAGATTACCTTCCACGGGGACAGGGACCCCTTCAAGTGGCCAATGGCGTACGCCAGGATGCCGCCAAAGATCTGTGGCGTGTCAGAAGGGACGATGGTAGATATCCAGAGAGCATGTCGGAACTCACTCCTGCAAAGGTGTTGAAGTAGACGGCCGAGACGATGGCGTGCTCGTCGCGACGATACCAGACGGACGTCAGCAGGATGCAGCAGGGCAGCAGGGCGGCCTCAAAGATGCCGAGGAAGAAGCGGGCCGTGGCCAGCGTGCCAAACGTGGTGCAGGCGCCCATGGAGGCGACGGTGACGCCCCATAGCACGAGCAGCACGCCCATGAACTTGCCGATGGGCACGCGGGTCAGCATCCACAGCGCCGGCAGCTCCATGCCCAGGTAGCCAAAGTAGAAGATGGACCCCAGCCAGCTGTACTCCTGGTTGACGAGGTGGGCCTCCTTGGTCATGCCGTAGACGGCGGCAAAAGACATGCAGTTCTGGGCCGTTAGTGGGGGTAGAGGAAGTAGGTGCAGACCAGCTCACCTTGTCCAGGGCCGCCAGCAGCGAGGCCAGCATCATGATCGTCAGCACCACCGCGTTGGTCTTGATGAACAGCCGGCGGTTCTGCTGGGGCGTCAGCGGCTGGTCCGCCAGCGCCCCCAGCTCGGCCCCGACGCCGATCTCTCTGACTTCGCCCGCCTTGTGGTCCATGGTCGTTGAGCTGAGCGATGGTCGCCGTCCAGACGCCTCCCGGGAGCCGTCTGTCTTATACTTGGTTTCGTTCATGGCGTCATGCGTGTCGTCCATGGCGTCATGCATTATTATTGGCTGGTCTAGCTGGGCTGCGCTGCGACTTGTGTATGTATGGAAAGTCGTGTCGTACAGAAAGGGGGCACTTTTCTGAATGGACCTCGTTTCTCTGCTTTATACACTCGGCCAAGAGAAATAAATCTCCATCTCGATGGACCCCCCTCCCCCAAAGATATCATCTCTGATAGCCATTGGCCATTCAGCAGAGCCAAAAACGGACAGCTAGACAGCTGGCGTGCTGTCCGGGCAGGCAAGATAACTCGGGCGCCATCGAGCCCCATTCCAAAGGACCGCCCGGGGGTGTGAAGGAACACCGCCGATTTGGGTCCCCCTGACTGGGTCGCACAAGGCCGACGGGTGGGTCTTGCGGGTCCACCGTAGTCGCGCGAGCCATGACGACGCCCTCGGACCAGACCGAGCAGCAACAGAACCGGAACATCGGCACAACAGGGACCAGAGAGACCAGAGAGACCAGAGAGTCCCCCGGCTTTCACGCTATCTATAAAGGCCCTCCTGCGTCCAAATGCAGAAGAGGCCATGATAAGTTGCGTGCAAACAGGAAAGTCGGGGCGAAGGACGGAAAAAGGCAGCAATCAGCAAATTCCACAGCCTTGGAACTAGGGGCGGCTGTTTGCAGACCTTTTTGGCTTAGTTCATGGAGTAGCTGCGAGCATGGGAGGAAAATGGTATGTCTACATGGAAAGAGCTGCTGACTGCTGGCACGCTTACACAAGAAAAACCTCCCGCATCGGCCACGGATGCTGCTTTAGAGACCTTTTCAGTCGTTCCCATGCATCCTCCTTTTGGCTGAACCTCTCCATCAACCCAAACATGTTTTCGAATTCGGCAAAGTCGATTCTCCCCACGCGACGGAATAGGTTCGGCTCGGTCTCTGAGCTGCTCTCCAGCACCAGCAGAGTCATTGTATGCAAATCCTCGAATAGGTCGTCTTGTGTACGGCACGCCTGCACCGCCGCAAACCGCTGTCCCTGGAATGCCTGGTGCTTCCTGGCAAACTCCCCGTCCGGGGCTGCCATCATCTCGCGCAGCACAGGGCGCAGTGCCGTGACAGCGTGCTCGTCACTGCTGCCGTCGTTGTTGTCGTCGTTGTTGTCGGTGCCCGTTTCATCCTGCCAGGGGTCGGCCACGTAGCAAAAGGGAGCAGTCAACTTGATGACAAGCGGCGACCGGGGGATAAACCGCTCGCTGTCGTCTCGCGGCTCCACGAGTGCGACGGATGTGAGCAGAACCTCTCTTTCCGAGGAGCCAAAGACGGAGGAAAAGCCACCCTTGCGCACAGAATCGTCGTCGCTGTACAGCGCCAGTGGAGAGCTCGCCCAGCTCCAGGATGGAATGAAAACGTCCCTGTCGGGGGGCTCATTATTCTGACGACCGGCCGCCGCTTCGTCCTGGTTCTCCTGGACCTCCTCCTCCACGGCCGTGCCGGGCTTGCCCGTGAGCATCTTCCTTTCCGATTTACGCAGCGGTTCCTCGCGCCAGAGGAGGCCCTCCGCCTCACGGCTCGCCCAGATGCCGCCCCAGTACGTGTCTCGTCCTTGCAGCTTGGCCTCGGCCAGGTGTGCCAGGCCGGCCGTGGCGGCGAGCTTGTCGGAGTCGTGCGTAAATGCCCGGTGGCGAAAGTCGGCGACGACGCGGTTGAACTGGTCCACGATCTCTTTGTGCACAGCGTCCATGTCTGGCATGTCCTTGGCATCGTCTGTCGCCAGAGAAAGAAGCATTCTCCCGTGGCTCCTCTCCGACGTCCCTCTTAAACCCCCCCGTATTGCCTCCTCCGACAGTCTGGTCAGCTTGTTCCAACAGCCTGCCATGTATAGCGACGACTGGTCGGGGTGGCGGCTGTCGTCGTAGACATCATCATCGTTGCTTTCTTGGCGGCTCCAACACCTGCCGTCTTCCTGCGCCGTGCAGGTCAGACAGTCCCAGAACATCTGCCCTTGGCCATATGTCAGGCCTCGGCTTGCACACAGCCGCTCCTGCAGGGTCCATCCACGGCGCGACAGAACGGAATCTGTGTACGTATAGCGAGACTGCAGCAGGTTGTCCGTGGGAAAGCTGCACTACACGTTCGGCCCCGACTCTTCGGCCGACCAACGTAGCGGCACTATGCTATGTTGCCGCGGCTTGAGAAACCCCTCGTCGCTCGAAGCGGCTGTCTCGGCAAAGAGGGTCACAGTCGCCTGGCTAAAGATGTCGCTCATGCGGCCGCTCTGTGCTGCCCAGTCGGCGCTGGAGTCCTGCACGATGCAGAGAGCATCGATCCAGAGATAGCGGAGGCCGAGTCCGCGGGCCACCACCACCGCGTCCTGGTGCGTCCGCGCCAGCGCCGAGAGCACGACCCCCTGCTGCAGACGGTCCTGCGTGCGCGCCTCCAGCTTGAGCGTCTCGTCCCGGCCCCAGCAGTAGCTCAGAACAGCGTACTGGTGGCGCGTGTTATCCCCAGGGCTCACTAACCGCACGAGATCGTCATCACCCTGTCCTATATCCAGCACCCTGGCGGGCATCGTAGTAGGGAAATCGCCCAGGTTCTCTCGGCAGAGCGGGTGGTTGTGGAGGCAGTCCTGCAGCCACTGGGCGGCCACGTCCAAGCATTTCTGGCTGCTCGGGTCGGCAAACGTCTCTCTTCTCGCCACAGGCTCCCAAAAAGACCGGTCACGGCCATGTACGGTGTCTTTTTTTGTCCTCCCTTATTAGTCCTGCATCGCAAAAGCAAAGAGGTAAAAAGAGGAAGAAGGCTCACCTCTGTTAAAGAAGAGCGGCAAGCCCTCCGGCGTCGCCTGCCACTTGTTCTCACGACACCACAACTGCACAATTTGACCCGACGCGGAGCACCCCACGAGGATAGGTCCATCGAGGACATCCCGGCCGCTAACAGCGGGCGGGCCCGCTGTAGACGTATTGCCGGTGCCTCCGCCCAGGCCACGTATCGCAAACTGGTAAAAGACGTCCATGAAACTTTGGTCGGCCAGGCCTTGGCCCAACATCCGCTTCAGGCTTTCATACAGCTCCTGGTCGCTCCGACGGGAAGAGCCGCAGACAGCGTTGATACACAGGTTTATAAGCAGGACTCTGCACAAGCCGCATCCGTCCGGCCGGCAGCCGCAGACCGCCAGGTCCCGGAGAGAGCTGTGGTGCCTGATCAGGCCGCCGCCCGGGATCGGGTCGGGCTCCTTTAGCATGTGCCACACGTACTGCGTATAGTACGATTCCTCCTCCTCGTCACCCATCACTTCCTGGCGGCCTCTCGTCATGGCTACTTCCACGTCTGCAGGGTTGTTCCGAGCAAGTTCGCAGACGTCCAGCTGGGCGCATTGGGTGCAGAGAGCCATGGTGCGTGGGCTCAAACACAGCAGAAGCCTGTGTTTCCTTGATTTACCTCTATATATGCTTGGCGGCAGTTAGCAAGAGGACGAACCAACACTGACAGGGTAGTTCTTTACTTTGTTTGGCTAATTGGCTAATAACGCGTTAAGAAAACGATTTCGGCAGATCAAATACTGAAGCCTTTTATTTTACCTCGCTCACTTCCATTTTCGTTGATATCCTAATAATACCCCACCTAGAATTGCTGCCCGGTGGAAACAAAGCCTCCTGCACGCGAAAATATGCCTTGCCATCTAACTGTGCCAGGACTGGTTAGCCATAACGCAGGATGTAGGATAAAATATTCACTGTCACGGCCGCCACGAGCCTACCTACCAGCTAGCATTGCAAGCTAAAGTCTTTATATTACTACCATTGTACACTCTCTAACCTACATTTTATGAAATGGGCAATATGGCTCTTCACTGCGTCACTACTGCCGCTTTGGTAATACAGTGGACCAATCACAGCACAGGATTTTCCGTTCACTAATATTATTGTAAGTTTTCCGGATCAAACGCCCGTCACTTATCATTTACTTTCCTCTCTCAACCTGTTTGCCATCTTCACTCTTCACTCTTCACAGAAGCACTCAAACACTCGAATGACGAGGAAACAATAAACAGAGTCTGGCAGACATGCCGAAAAAGTATGCCTATCCCTCCTTTCGTCCATGCTAGCAAGTCTAACGCCCCAGACCATGAACGACTCATTAGAAGGGGTCCAGCGAAGATGGAGACGGTTCGGAGCAAGAACAGAATCTTCCGCTTTCTGAGTCACTTGTGTCATCCACAAAAGAAATCCTCTTTTTGACTATCTCTCGGCTGCCAGGTTCCTCTGCTGAGACTACGGCTTGTTTGAGGAGAAAGTTCAACAGCTGGTGGATGCATACAACATCATCCATAGGGACAAGCTGCAGCTCGAGAAGACATTAGGAAGTGTTACCGACAAGATTTCTGGATGAGATGTGGAAATATGGGAACATCGACCCCAATGCAGCCGACTACAACGAGGGAACATCAATTTCAGATGAAACGTTTCACTAGTACGAACCGTGGGAGCTGAACCGGTTGGTCGTCAGCAGTGATGACCTGACTCTGGACGGTCGACAAGAAAGTGGACGATTGGGGCTACATGGACGCTGCAATTTGATGCTATCCCGAAATCCCCAAAACTACAAAAAGCTCATCGATGCAGCGGAGGCAGCAGTGCGGTGGGTGAAAAACGGCACAGTGGGTGCGCGATTCCCTAGGCGAAACCAAATTTGAATTTTTCCTCTTTGCTAGAGACATTGGCCGTCGTGGGCAACATCGAGTTTGGGGTGACGAGCTGCATGGACGCAGATGAAATTCTGAATCCGTTTTCGGCCGTCAAAGGCACACCTCGATATCAAGCTTTGTCACATCGGTTTTGCGCAGACGTCGTGCTGCATTGCTCACCGTATTCTCTGGCGAGACAGCAGTCAAACTTTATCTCACGGTTTCGTGCTCTACCAACTACGCTTCGAGACTTTACGCCAAGTTATGCTAGATGTGGCAAACAATACAATTGGTATCTTTCTAGTTTATTCAATAGACAATAGACAGCAGCGAACGCCAGTTGGAGAACCAGAACATCAGGGTGCCTTCAAGAGCCTTGTATTGCCATCCGCCGTCGACAGCATGTTCGCGGCCAGACTGGCCAGATTCAAATGCGATGCGGATGCCGTGGATCTCTCGGCCGTCTTGTGTTGGCTGCATGCCCATCTGGAAGCGAAGCACCGATGGCCGCACATATGTCTTCCTGGGATCGACGTGCAGACGACACTGACCCACCGTCCGCAGGCCGCCGTTCTCGTATTCGAGCAGAATCCCCCGGCAGAATCCGTTCTCCTCGTCATACCAGACAGAGGCAGCAGCGACATGGTCGAGCGGAGCTGTGGAAAAGTGCATGCCGCGGTCGTTTTCCAGTTTGGGTCTCGGCCGCCGCACATCGGGCAGCGGCGTGCGGGCCGTGCAATAACCCCCCACAAAGGGAACGGCCTCGCCGTCCCGAGGCTCGCCGTATATGAGAGTGCACTGCTTGCCGCTGTTGCCCAGCCAACCGTCTGGGGCGTACCGGTAGAACCGAGAGCCGATGATCACATCGCCCGCGAGCCGAGACCGGATCTGACATTTCGGTCAGAAAGAAACAAGGAGAAAGAATGGCAGGGTGCGGCCAACTGCTCGGGTAGACTCACGAAAATATCAAAGACGCCTCGGACACCCAGAGCCACCACGCTGTCATTCCGCGCAATCGGCCAGTAGATCCAGACGGCCCCCTTCTGCCGCCGATTCTTTAGGCGCTGGAATGTCGACAGCGCACACGACCGCGCCGAGTCGTGCAAATGCACGCCGGACAGACGGCCGGAAGAATAAAAGAAGGTGATGCCTTGGACGGCCGCAAAATCAACTGTGCGGAAGTTCTGCCACGACATCCCGGCTGGCTGGCGAGAGAAAAAGCAGTTGCCGAGAGCAGGGGGGGTGGGCGTGTCCCAGACTCGCAGAGCCGGCAGCTTCGCAGGGAGTATAAGTCGCAGGCAGTTGTTCTTGTGTTTATATTAGACAGAAACAGATACCAACAGGCGCCCACACGGACCTACCTTTAGCTGTGCCTGTACGCCAGATAGGACATCGACTGTCTCGACAATGTACGAATTGCAGCCCGACTTACCCCCGGGGCGGTACTCGGGCCTCGCTGGAAGGCGGTCGATCTGCAAGATCCCGCACATGTCTATAGTGAGCCGCATTACAGACTGGCATCGTCCCGCCCCGCAGGAAGAGGAAGGCACTCCGCCACGTCTCCACGTCCCCACGTCTCGCAGAGCCAGTGTGTGCAGCGGCTGTGGCGGGCTTGTGATGTGCTTGGCCAAGCTGACGGTGAAGATGGCACGCCAGAACAAGGAGTGAGGAGTCGGCTCCCAGACAAGCTCCACGAGCTCGGGCGGCAGCCGACACAGCTTGGAAAGTCCGCAGGTGCGTCCAATCCGCAGCTCGGCCTCCCGGTCCGCAGGTGGCCGCGGAGCAATGTTGAGCGAAGGCGCTTTCGGCCACGGATTCCGGTAGCAGCCGACGGCCCAGAGACGAGCCAATGCTTCGCGCTCGGTCAGAGGCGACTCCCGCATGAAGATGACGAGGCAGTCGTAGTGCACAGGGACACACTCGGGAGAGCGGGCACAGGTGGTACACGCAGGGTATCGGCAGAGCCTATACCCACTGACCCGAGTATCAGAGTAGCCAACCTGCGGAAATGGAAACGGCCGCGTCCTCTCGCGATACGACGACGATAGTTCGTCGCCCAACACTGCATAGAACAAAGGTCAGTTACAATACAGCGGACAAATATTATTCCTAAGCACCACAGTGCGCCTCACATGCGATGATCCGCTCGTGCCGGAAGATGGTGTCCATGCAGGCACCGCATCGCGGTACCAGACCGAGATGGCCAGGCCCGGAATCCTGCTGCGCGTCCGAGGCCAGCAAATGTTCGGGCATCGGCATATCGATTTGGATGAACGCGTGAGCCATAAAGTTCTTTACCCGCGGCTTGTTGCCTCCGGAACCCTCGCGGTTGATGTCGGCGAATGGCCCACTAAACAAGCAATACACGTGACGTCATGTCGGAAGTTGCTTACAAATATGATCAGGAGACGGACAACAACTCAAGACGTTCAGATAATGATGATATTGGATGCGAAGGGGCAAATTGGCAGGTGGCTTAGCCGAAAGTTTATTTCTCTTGCCATTCTCCTCCCAAGGAAATGTTGGTACAATTTGGCCGGGATGCCAGAAGCGGTCAGGAGGTAGAGACGTCGGTTTATACTGACTATCTGCTTCCTGACATGTTTTCGACTGGTCAACCACCTCATACCTTCTCGTACGCGTCCCCGTAGCTGGGCTTCACAGATCAGTGGGCCACTGACGTCACATCCGCTCTCGGACTCTACATCTGATTGTCATGCTCAGTGCAGGTCAGAGACAGCCCACAGGCCTCGGGAAACTAGGGGCAGACACCACGGTAACCATAGGCAAACTGGCCGACACTGGTAATGGATAGGAATGATATTTTAACAGAGAAAATTTGCCACGTGTGCGAAGAGGGCTCAAGACACTCCGGTGGGACGATGATTGGTTGGCCATCTGAAAGTTCAGCTCACCCCGGGGGAACCAGTTCTCAATGCACAGCTGTTGAGATGTCTGCGTCTTCAAATATAATCGCAGCAACCTCAAACTCTCAAACTGTCTTGTGCACTTCCGAGCCCTGTTGTGTGACTGATAGCCAGATCACAAAGACATCTCATATCTGTGGTGTCTCCAATGTGGCCATATCGTTTGGTAGCAAGGGAAAGCGTGTCAGGTTACCGCCTTCGCGTCCATATCAAAATGGAAGACAGTTGCCCTGCTGCCGAGATACTCATACCATCCAAGCCATCAGTCCAGGTAAAAAGAGGGGGTTGGGCAGCACTTGACAGCCGTCTCTCGAAGCCTGGGCCTCAGCGAGAAAACCTACGTGAACATAACAGGCAGGCTCAACTCGCATCGGCAGACGGCTTCGATCCCTTGGGCAATTATAACATCCACTTTCGGAATCGTCCCGACAGAACACTGCGCCATCATTTCAGCAACATTCCATATGCACAATCGCCCACTGGGCCGTGCCGATGGAGGTAAGCAAGGCGACTGCCATTCCATCGGCCGCACAAGAGTCAGCCTGGGCTGTTTCAGAGACATGGTCAATGTCTGCCCAGCTGTGTCCGCAGAAGCAACCGGGACGAATCGCAGGAGCAGAGACTGTCTGCAGTCCAGCATCTGGTTGTCTGCAGGTGTGCTCGCCAGTAGCAGGTTGACCAGTGTACCCTTGTATTCAGACGCCCGTCTTGGACATGGCCATGCTCCGCCCTGTGCCTTGCACTTTCCCATGGCAATCCCCAGACAGTAGTCCACGCAATATGCAGCCCAAGTTTGTCGGCGAGGGGCGGGTCAAGGAGACAGACGTCAACATCCCAAAGGCCCCCCAAAGCTTGGGACGTCACCACTCTGCCGACAACACCACCTGGGTGTACAGTGAAGGCCACGGCCTGGATCGGCACAAGAAAAGGGTTGTCAAGACTGTGTTCTCGACCTCTGCCGCCGCTTCGTCACCGGGGAGGACATGTACACCGACTTCGGCACGACAACACCACACCAGGTCCATCGGATGAAGCCTGGCGGCAGCGACAATGTATTGCGTGACAAGCTATGGGAGGAGGGGAGCAGGTCTGGAATGCTCTGGACATTGACGCTTCGAGGGAGGAGGAGGGGGAGGAGAGGGGGAAGGAGGAGGGGGGGAGGAAACGGTCACAGCCGAGAGTCGTCGACCACACTTGTGTGGAAAGAAAACCGGTAGGAGGTGATTTCATCTCTTCTCGCTGCATCGCTTTCCCGTTTTCGTCGACGTCAATGATATCAAGGGTGGTTTGGCCGTCCCCGGGTTCACAAACCGGGGTACAGCAGACCAGGAAGACCCTTTGTTTGTTCGGCTGCCTGTTGAGCACACGAACGGCTGCGCCCACAATTTGTTTCTCATGCAGGACGAAATTAATAATCGTGGAAACGCGCCTGCTAAATACGAGCCTGCATGTCTTGTACTAGAACAAGAAGGCACGACGCGTCAACGTTGCAGCCAAAGAGCTCCTACCGCTTCTAGTAAGCACATCGGGTTCAGTGCAGCCCAAGATCCGGTAGGCATGAATTTCCCCTGTGCCCCATCGCCTATTGCTACGGATTCCACTGGCGACGTGCGAATAAGACCGGTCGGCCTCTCTTTTTTTCTGTGCCCATGCTCACTCTAGTTTTCATCAGCGCGGCGTACTTTGGACGGCGCAGTTCTAGCGGAAATTGCTTGGCATTTACTGCTGCTTCACTTTCCCAAAGGGGCTAAGCGGAAGAGACGAGTGCTGCTCTGCTTAAGCATAAAGCCTGGCCTGCTAGAATTCGGCGAGAGGGAAGACGGGAAAATATAAAAACAGAAAGCAATAACAGGAGTACATGGGGCAATAGTACAGATACATGGCATCCAGAATTATAACAAAAAATAAGAGTCATAACAGACGAGTCCAACACAGGGAATACAGCCACGATACCACGCAAAACCACCGCGAAACCACCGCGGAATCATGGAACGTCGTGGAACAGGCTGCCTTCAGCCGTTTCGCAATACGCCGTGCAGCTGCAGAATCGGAGGACCGCTGACTAGTAGCTGACTATTGGCCCAGGAGTCATTCCCAGAGTCGCGTCCGGCTCCACGCATTGTCGGTTGCGGACTATGTTATGCCATGATCAGACATGGTATGCCTGCGGAAAGCCTTGCCGGGGGGACCGCCAAGCGACTGGTCGCAATGCATACTAAATAGTCATACTTTGTTATGTAGTATCTCTATTCTGGCCAGAAGGCAGAGGCCGAAAGGCAGAGACCGGAGGCAGAGACCGGATGCCAAAAGAGGCCTACCCTTCTGACAGGTCACGCTGGCCAACCAGCAAGTGGGGACTTTATTTGCGTGCGTGTGCGTGTTTGTGTTTCTGGCGCTTCTTGGTCTGCGGTTTCGCCGCTGCTTTCCTTTTTGCTGCTCCACAAAACGTCATCGATATTTTGGTCCGGACCGAGGGCGAATGAAACGTGCTCGTTTTTTCTTCCTCTGTACGGCGGACAAACGTGCCGTTCTCGCGGGCGCTCTGGCTGGACGGTGATATCTCTCCACCCCCCCAGCGCCGATTGTGCGACCGGCTGAAAAGCACGCTATTTGCTTCTTGGCCTGTCTCGAGGCACGGCAAACAGCCAACCAGAGCGATGCTTGCGGGCATTACGATCGCCGCCATTGTGCTGGCTGGATGGCGCCTGCCCGTTGTGGTCCACCGCGGACATGAATAATGCATCTTATCTTCCTCAGACGAGTAAGATACGGGTTGCAGGATACGAGTATTACATACGAGTACAACGTGGACGAGTAAGACGCTCCCCGTGCGCGTTTTACTTGTTCGTATCCGATTATTGAGGCTCGATAAACCGCTCTAGCAGTCTCCGCCTATTTGCATTTTGCATCCGAGTACGAGCCCTTGCAACCTGGTGACAAGCCTCTGCTGATGGAATGCTGTGCCATCAGGCTTGGTTTGTTGGGGGGGAGGGACGGGGGTCTCTCTTTCTATCTTTTTCTCTCTCTTTTTTCCCCTCTTTTTTCTCTTTTATTTTTGTCTTCGCTTTCTCCCTCGGAGTTCCTCGGCCACCTGACGTCCGTTGCTCCGCGTGCCATCGAGAACCTAACGGCACTGTGGTCTACGAAACATGTCCTGCTCTTGCGACCCTCTTTCTCCCTGGCCCGCTGGCCGCAACCGTTGCGGCCGTCTTCCCGCGTCAAGACGAAAAATAAATCTCCTTCCGCGCCCCGGCAGACTGGCTAGGCGGCGTTGCCCGCTCGCGGCTCCCGGGTCGATGCGATCAGTATGTACTGTTTGTATGTACATGGTATTTTTGTTCGCGCGCACACACACGCGCGCACACACACACCACCACCACCGACGATCAAACCCACCACATTGCCACACAGCGTAAACAAAAGAGCACTGCGTCTGGCCCAGAGAAGGCCCGCTGCCGCCGCCGCCGCCGCCGCCGACACCACCACACCTCTTCGGCTGGCCCAGCTCCACTGCACTTGCGCCTGCACCTGCGCCATCCCACCGCTCCATCGCTTCATTGCTCCACCGCAGGCCTCCACCCACGCATTCTCCCTGCACTGTTGGTGCATTGCTAGTGCGGTTGGTGTGCACTTGGTGTTCGTGCTGGTCCTCCCGCCGCTGTGGGAAGGAGCACGCAACGTGCCAACACCAAAGGGTCGTCTGTGTGCATGTGCGAGCGCGCGAGCGCGCGGGCGCGCGACACCTCCCGTTCACATGCGCCCCCTCCCCTCCCCCCCCCCGGGCACGCGGGAGCAGCTGCACCACCGCGGGTACGAGCATACAGGGTGGGCGATAACAGGGTGGCAGACGCACGCTGCAGCGCCCGTCGCACACACACAAAGACAAAAGCACGCTAACGTACGCACGAAGGATCCCTCTGCGGACTGCGCGTATCTTGTATTACAGCGCCCCCTGCGACCTATCTAACTTCATTCTCGTACACATATTAATACTCGTGCATGCGACGTACTTATTTGTATTCCTTCCTCGCCGCGTCTTTATGCGCGTCTGCTGCTTTCTTTTTTTTCTTGTCTCGTCTTTTTTGTCTCTTCTCTTTTGTCTCGCCGTTTTTGTCTTGTTTCTGGGTCATCTGCTCCGTAAGTGTTACGTATCTGTAGTCGCTGAACGATACAGTACTATGTGCATACTATCGGCCCATAGCGTCGGCTAGCGCACGCTCGCGGTCACCCTCTCGCCTGTTGTTCCCCCCTGCGGGACCCTCGGCCGCTGCTCGCCCACTGGCGTGCACAGTCCACCCGCGCTTCTCCCGAAACAGAAAACACCAAGCCCCAACGCCCTGCGTATTGGACTCAGCTGATGCGCGCAATAAATCACAGAGTTTATTGATTCTTTCTGAACGTCGAGGCGCGGGTCGGCTACGTTTTCTTCAGCAGCTAGCGGTGGGTTGGGAAAGTTGCTGTCCATGCCCGCCTCATTCCGCAGCTGCTTCACACCACGGCTCGCACTTGCGCTGCTCGTCGTCTTCACACGTGCGCGTGCGAGCACGTCGACAATGCCCGCGCATTGCCACTGCGAGAAGCAACCTCTTTGTCAGAACCAGGAAACCATGGCGCTAAGCCGCTCCAAGGATGGCGCTGATCCAACAAGATGGAGCACTTCTTTCGCTAGCCAATCACACACCACCATCATGAACCGCCCCTCTGCATAACAACACCACCTGCTGCTTCCTGCGGAGCTGCTCGCAATTCCACTGGCTCCGCAGCTCGCAGCCTACCCGTCTTCTCCGGTCATCTTGATAGCCCCCCCCCCTGCACGGTAATATTACGAATTTCTTCGTATCTTACCTGATCCTCTTTCGCTCGCTCTGCCCGTATTTATTCCTGTTTTACATATCTGTAGTAGCTCATTCTTTCTTTTTCTACCGTGCGTCGTAATATTTTCGTATTTGTACATGCGACGTCAGACGCCTCATTCCCGCAACGTCACTTGATCGCTTTTTTTTTTTTTTTGTTCTGCGCTCGGTCGTGCCTACTCGTACCCGTTAGCCAAACTCCCTTGCTTAGCTGGTCTCAGCTCCTGGGTAGGTTTTCCCCTTGTCTTGCTTGGCCTGGTCGGTCGCTCTGCCCCTCCCTTCTCTGCGCTTCCCGCAGATCCACTGGCACGTTTGCTGGCACATCCGCCGGCACACCCACTGGACACACCACTGGACCATCCTGAGCCACCCCCAAGGCAAGGCCGTGATCCCACACCCTTCTGCCACCCCTTCCTTCCCGCCCGCCCTCCTGCCCCTCTTCTCCCCTCCTCCTCTGGTCCCCCCCTCCCCTGTCTTCCGTGCTGGCTGGTCGCTTCTTCCTGCGCTTGGATCCCTGCCCACCGGGGAACCGCAAAACTTGGTTGCCTGCAGCCCGTCCGGCTAACACAACCCCCCTTCCCTGCTAGCACACGTCCGGAAGCAGCAACGCACAGAGACCCACCGCAGCAACCCTCTGTTCAGCCAGTGCCCGCGAGTCCCAGGCAGCACCCGATAGCCTAGGATCCCAGCACCCAGCACCCCAGCATTCTGGGCGTCCCAGCATCCCCAGTAAGTCCGCACCCAGCCGAAGCGCATCTCGCCAGCAAGCCGCCCCTCCCTCTCTGAAACTGCCACACCCCTTTCCCTCTCCTCTTTTAACCTCTCCCCCCCCTTCTCTCCACCAGCAAACCGCCCTACTGCGTTCCAGCGTCGACATACGACGTGCTGCTGCTGTACGTACTACAATAGCATTTGCAGACGGCAGCCAGATCTCTGCATCCTACTGCTGCCCCCCCCCTCCCCTCCCCCTCTCCTCCTGCTGCTCCCCTCCCTTACTGCTCCCCTCCCTCCCTCTCCTTCGCACACCCTCCTCCACTCTTTCGCCCCTCCTCCCGTGCGGCCTCCACCAACACGAGGGGCTACCACTGCATCTACACCTACACGTCGTGGTCCCCCAGTTCTCGAGTTTGGGCGGGTGAAGATCCTGATCTCGGCGACAGCGTACAAGCGCACCCAGCTGCGGCAGTCGTCTGCATACGAACTGCGAGCCGCAGAGCGCAAAAACTGCGACGTCGACTGCGACGGCAACGCGACACTGCCACCGTTCACAGCCGCCACCAACAGCAACAGCGACGACGTTTTTTTTTTTGCGCACCGTTCGCCTGCAACGCCGAAGCGCATCTCTGCGAGGAATACCTTACAGGATATCAGCTTTCGCATCTGTTGATCAACGCTTTCCACCCTCCTAGCGTAGCTTCCGCTATCCTCCAACATTGCGCCAGCCCACAGCCAAGCCGACCACCCTTTCCGCCCTCCTCCACTTTGTCTTTGCCACATCCTCTGCTGCTTCTGCCGGAATCTCGCGCATTTTCAGCCTTCCCTCCTTCGGATTGCCTCCGTCGCTTTCCTTCCCCACACCCGTGTACTGCCTGCTCGTACCAACGCCCCAAGGCAAATAACAACCTGGTTCCTCCCCATCTGCTCGCCGTTTCGTTCTCTGGTCCATCGCCTCCTTCTCGCCACCGTCCGGCAGCCTGGCCAATACGAACACCACATTCCGGCAGGTCTCCAGCAGGTCCTTTTCCTGACTCTTCCTTCCCTCTCTTCTTCTTCCCCCTTCCCGGATACCACCACCCTCGTCCGCACTACCGTGCGTCGCCTTCTGTCACTTTTGTCGCCTTGCTCCGACTGCACGGAATAATAGCTGCCACCAGTCTCCACCCCCCCCTTCCTGTCGCAAAAGGACTCGATCGCTCCTCCCTTCTCTTCCCCCCCCCCTTGTATTTCTTTTTTTATCTGCTCTCCCTAAGGCCTCCACCCATCCGCCCTGGTCGCTCTCTCTTTTCGCATTCGACCAAAGAAAAGAAGCGACGACTGCAATTAAAAAAAAAGGGCAGCCTGCAAAAAGGAAGTTTTTGTGGCTCTCTACTTTTCTTGTGCCAACCACATGCACGCATGAGCCTAACCTTGCATTAACCACCACCGCGCGCGCGCTGCACGACAAGCACTCCCGCTATCCCTTGAAAGGGTCCTTGTCTTGGGTCTGCGCATCGCCGCATCCCACACCGTCCAGGACAGCCCAACTGCATCTCGACACGTCGTTTCGCAGACCCGTTTGACGTGGTCGACGTTCGCCGCCCTCATGTACTCCGCACGACCAAACGGCGCCGACAGTGCAACGATCAATCCTGCTGCGCTTGCTTCTGGTATGTCTGGCCTGCTTTCTTTTGCGTCTGCGTCTGCATCTGCGTCTGCATCTGCGCCCGCCCGTTGTCGCGGTTTCGGTTTGGCGTCTGCGCCCTGCCGCCTGCAGCAGCGTTGGTGTTTCGGTTTCAACATAGCTTCCCTCCCCCTCCTCCTCCTCATCATCATGACCTCACAACAATCCCTCACGCTCTTTTCCTTGTTCTGTCTCTCTTGTCTCTCTGTCTCTGCTGTCTAGCCTGTCCCGTCTGTCCGTCTGCCCCGTCTGGCCCGCCTGGGTCGCCTGTTCCCTTGTGCATGAGCGCTTCCTCTGTCCCACTTGTCCCGCTCCCGCCTGTCTCGCCATCCTGCGCTGCTGCCTGCGCCCGGCCGCTGTGATCGCAATTGCAACGACTCGCTTGTGCAGAAATCCAACGCCGCCTGAAGTGCATCATCTGCGGGTGCTGGAACCTTGGGGGCGCCCTGCATGACCTCCATCACCTCTGCTTATTGCTCCCGCATTTCCCGTATTACCAAGAGCCGCTGCTTTTGTTTTTCCATTTCCTCTCACTGTTTACGCCGAGATGACCGGTCGCCGCACGTCCATTGCTCACCTGCTTTCGCGCCATGCTGACAGTTTTCCGTGACCAGATCTCGCGAACGCTTCGCGGGGAGTGAAAAGGAGTCGGTCTCCCGAAACCTACCAGGACGCCAACGAGCAAGGCCAGCCTGGGGATGACGGTATGTCTTTTTTTTCGTCTGGTTTGTTTGATTTGTCTTTTGTCTGTTTGTTTGTTTGTCCATTAGTCCATTTATCCGTCTGTTTTTCTATTGTCGCATGGGTGCATTTATTGGTCAATCGAGAATGTTGTTTTTGCACGGGGAAAAAACGCCAAAATGCAATCCACTGACGACACAAGGTGACAAACCGAGGAAACGCGGCCGCCCGATGAAACCCCCTGCAAAAGCCTCCGGAAGCATTACCGAGACCCCGATCCAACCACCAACCGTCCCCCACCTGCCCGCCATGTCCTCCGTCCCCAACTCCGTGCCGCCGCAGGCCACCCATCCGTCTCGCAGCCCGGCCCATCCGGTCCAGCCACCGCTGCCGCGATCCTATGTGCCGTCTTCCATCACCACACCCACTACCCAGGCCGCCACGGTGCCACCGGCACAGACCTCGCCGCCCGTCAAGACGCCGGCCAAGACAACCCTCAAGGCCCTGCCCACCGTGCGCGACCACACGACCGATCAGCTGGGCCCCGGCGGCGACGAGTACCTGCCCCGCGAAATCGACGATTCCGGCGAGAAGAAGGTCATGGCCAACGGCCAGCTCCTGGGTGGCCGCGAGTACCGCTGCCGCACCTTCCTGGTGCCCCAGCGCGGCGACAAACTGTTTATGCTGGCCACCGAATGCGCCCGCGTGCTCGGCTACCGCGACTCATACCTGCTCTTCAACAAGAACCGCTCGTTGTACAAAATCATTGCAAACCAGGTGGAAAAAGACGATCTTGTCAGCCAGGAGATCCTGCCCTTCTCGTACCGCTCGCGCCAGATCGCCATTGTCACCGCTCGCAGTATGTTCCGCCAGTTTGGCAGCCGCGTCATCGTCGGTGGCCGCCGTGTTCGCGACGACTACTGGGAGACCAAGGCCCGCAAGCAGGGCTTCACCGAGGCCGACATGGCAGGCGAGAAGCGCCCTGGCGGAACCAAGGCCCGCGAGGCCGCCGCCGAGGCCGCCGCCCAGAATGCTCCCAACATTGGCCCTCCCCACCCGGAGATCGTCTATAGCAACAATCCCGGCCAGTTCAACGCCGCGCCGCCCTCCCAGCTCGTACCGCCAGGTAGGAATAGATGCAAGCCAAACAGATCCACACGCTACACCTGCTGTTAGAAATCTGGCCTGCTAACTTTCTGACAAAGACTACAACGACACGAGAAGCCGCGACTACTCGAGCATTCTGAAGACCGGACCCCGCCAAGAGATCACCGGTCCTGCTTACCAAGACCGCACCCAGCCTGCTCCCATCGGTGAAATCCACGCCCAGGCCCAGCACGCCGCCGAGTTCAACCGGTCGGTAAACCAGCAGCGCGACATGCGGAGCGACTACATGCAGAACATGTGGCGCCGCCCCCACGAGCAGCCGCCGCCGCCGCCCAGCCTGACTCAGCAACAAGTTGTCACGTCCGAGCCGCCGCTTCCGTCGAGCCGTGCCGTAGCGCCGCAAACCGCCGGCCCGGCGTCTGCCAGCATGCCGCAGCCAGGCATGGTTCCCAACCAGAGTCCTCACATGATGATGACGGCAGCCCCCTACTCGCAACCCATTGCCGCCCAGAGCTCATTGCCGCCCACACTGCAAAGTGCGTTTTTCTTTTCCTTTTCCAGCCCCCACTCGATGTTTTTTTTTTTTCTCTAACAGGTCCAGGGCCTTCAAGCATGTCGCAGCAGCCAGGCTACAACAGCTACCCTCCGACGACGCAAATGTGGCCACAAACACCCCAGACCCCGCAGTACAGCTACACCCACCCAACTCCGGTTCAGCCAGCACTTCAGCAGCAGCCGCCGCAGCCTCAGCTGCGGCATTCGAGCACCGGTGGTCAGGTCCAGCCAGGCGGCCTGCCCTACTCGGGCATGCCAGGCATCGGCCAGGGCTACCCATCGCAGGGCCAAGCTATCCCATACGACCAGACGCCTAGGCAGTACATGAACCCCGCCGGCCCCGGATCGCCAGCTGTCACGCAAGGGTGGTCTGGCCAGCCGCAACCTTCTCAGTGGTGGGCGAACCAGCAGCAGTAAAGGGCTATTATGCCTTTTGCTACTCTCGGTGAGAACAGTCAGAACGATCAGAACGGCCGAGCGGTCAGAATGGCCGAGCGGTCAGAGCGGTTCTGCAGGAGTGCTTGTTTGGATTTGACGATTTGACGAAGGCGGCCTCTGTCCACTTGATCAATTTCCGAAAAGGGATTTTGTGGTCCTTGCACCAGTTGATTTCCTTCTTTCCGGCGCCTGCTTTCCTTGCGTACGCATCGACATCATGATGGAAAGGACTTGGGTTTTCATGCTTGGCTTATGTCTGTTTACGTGGGAGGCCTGGTCTTTTTGCCGTCAGCATTTAGCCCGGGCAGGACTTTAGAGGAGTCTGGGAGGATTTCTCACCTTTGTTTCCTTACGGGGGGTTTTGGTCTTATTTATTGGTCTTGCTTACTTTCATTTTACTATGGCTGTGGAGGTTTTTTGGTTTGTTTGTTTTTTTGCTCGTTTTCTCATATGTTTTACTGCTGGCTTATTTCCATTTTATGGCCTTTCCTTTTGTTCTTTGATTGTTCTGCGTTTTGCTCTTTTGCTCTTCAATTTCCTTTCTTTTTGATGGGTTGGGACCGGACCGAGGGTTTGGGTATCACGCTGAACGGCCGGCCCTGTTTTCTAATGTTGCTCATCCCGGGCCGTGGCCTGCACCGAGCGAAGAATGGCACGCCATTCACTCGGAGACTGCGGACCACGTCCACTGCCGCCAACCAGCCCTTCTTATTACGCCTCGCAAGCACGCAAGCACGCACACAGCACACACGCACGAACGCAAGACACGCCGAGATGGAAATGGAACGAACAAGTCTTCTTCGAATGTCTTACTAAACGCACGCTCATGCCTGCTCACGGTTTATACGCACGCTCGCTTTTTCTAGCCACACGCGAACACTTCTCATACGCATATACGCATGTACATGGGTTGATACCACTTTTATTGCTCTTGGTTATTACATTGTTTGTTTTTTTTGGCCGTGGCTTGGTTTTCTTTTTTTTTCTTTTTGAGGGGATTCCATGTGCTTTGATTAACATCCTGGAGAGTTGTTTTTGTTATGTTGCCAATTTCTATATCAATGATTCTATTCCTTCTTTTTGTTCTCTTCTATAACATTTTTTTATTTCATTTTTTTTTCAACTTATTTCCTTGACTTTTTATATTGCTCTTCTGTCTTATGCGCGCAACTTGGTTCTTATTGTCCGGTTGTCAACTCAAATAACAATGCCAACTTTTATATCGACGAGAACGGGCTGCCCGTGTTCTTGTATTGTAGGAAATTTGGGTGCCAAAAAATGATATGGCTCGCCAGCGATACGAAAGACACAGCTTCCTTGAACCGGATTCTACACGTCCAAAAATGAAGGCACTGACTCATGGGACAAAACGGATTTAAAATCAAAAACTATCTCAGATTCGTTTCAATCGCTGCCGTCGCTTTCCAGAGCCTCGTCGTCGTCGGGGGCATCCTGACGGTCTTCGAGCGTATCGTCCGCGTCCCCGTCCTCTTCCTCCTCTTCTTCCTCCTCCTCCTCCTCTTCTTCTTCTTCCTCTTCTTCCTCCTCCTCTTCACCTTCGTCGTCATCTTCAATTACGGCGTCTTCCTCTTCTTCCTCTTCCAGCTCTGTCGCATTGGCGTCGTCGGCGCCGCCGCCGCCGCCGCCGCCCTTGTCCGACTGGTGCTTCCGCTTGGCTTTTTTGGCTTGCGGTGGCGCATTGCGGGCATCCGCTGCCTTGGCTGCCTTGGCTCCTCCTCTGCCGGCGCGTGTGCCGGTGGTGCCCGGGGCAGCCGCAGCAGCAGCATCGGCGGCGGCGGCGGCGTCGTCAGCAGCCTTGTCCTCTGGATCGGCCGCGCTCGTGGCAAACGACGCATCGGCCATGTCAATGGTCGTGTTGGCGCCATCCTCGCCGTCGCCGGCACCGCCTGTCCCGTCGGTAGTCGCCTTCTTAGCGGCGGCGACCCGTTTGCGGTAGTCGGAGCGCTTGGACGTCTGGATCTGGTTGAACTCTGGCAAGTAAAGTGGTCAGTGAGAGGGGGAAAAGAGTGGGAAGGATAGACTTTGACCTACTTGCAAACTCGGCTTCCAGCTGTGGCCGCATAAACCCAAACTCGATGTCGTCGAGAGCGGCAAAGACGTCGGCCGGCATGATGGTCTTCTTGCCGGCGTTGACGGTGAGCGTGTTGGCGCTGGCAGGGGTCAGATATGGTCAGAAAAGAGTAGAAAGGCTCAGAAAGGCTCAGAAAGGGGTCCAAGGAACAACGTACGCGTTGGCCAGGTGGTTCACAAACACGGTGGCGCTCTTGCCCATGGCCGTGACGGCGTTGCCTTGGATCTGCGTGTTGGGCGGCAGCACGCCCTTGGCCAGCCGCGTGATGATGGACCGCGGCAGGTTGAGGTCCTCAATGGTGAGCGCGTCGCCGCCGCGCGACTCCCGGCGCTCCTTGTCGCCCGCTGCATGCGCGCCGCTGCCGCTGCCGCTGCCGGTGGTGGTGGCGGCGGCGGCACCACCGGCAGCAGCAGCACCAGACGAATCGCCTGCTGCGCTGCCGGCTGCCGACGGGTCGGCGGCGGTCGCCACGGGCAGCGCCCCGATGCCGTCTACCATGGCAGGTGGCGGCTGGGACTGTTCTGCTGCTGCTGCTGTTGCTGCTGCTGCCGCTTCCTTTGCTGACGCAGCAGCGGGGGCTGTGGCCGCTGCCGATGGTCGGAGCTCCTCTCCTGCTGCTGCTGCTGCTGCTGCTGCTGCTGCTGCTGCACCGCCATCGCTCTTTCGCGCCGCAGCCGCGTCGCTCTTGCGAGGCGGCATTTCGCGTTGTTGTTTTTTTGTTCCTTTTCTTTCCTTCCCTCCTCCCGCTAGCTAGAGGACGTACACCTCTTCCCCCCTCTCTCGCTGTTGTGTCGTTGTGTTGCGGCTCGGAAGCACGGTTTTTTTTTTTTTTTTTTATGCTGCGCCGTGCGGTTCGCGGAAATCGAAATCGTCGTCGTCGCCTCGTCGGGCCAATGCGGTGCAGACAAGGCTTTCCGTCTCGGTGGTCGTTCCTGGCTGGTCGTCTCGATGGGAGCAATGTGTCTCCTTTCTGTTCTGGCGGCAAGGTCCCCAAAATCGACGCGACGGCTGGCCTTCCCGCACCAGCGAAGCCAAAATTTAGGACCAGACGACGTGGACAGAAAAAGTGGAGCAGCTCGTCGCGTCTAGGTCGCGTAAAGCGTTTCCCCCCCCCTCCCTCAGCCCCAACTGGGGCAGAGCTCCATGGCCAGCACTGACGGTGTATCTGTAATATCGTACAGCGCGCCTCGCTACAAGGATATCGGGGACAGAATTCACATATCCCGTACAGGCCAACCACAGCTGCATGCTGCCCCTCGTGCTCGCAAGTAGTAAGGCACCTTTGCCGTTTGCAAAGCGCGGCTCGCGTGTGTTCCCCCAAGGCAGGTTCAGGCGGTCTGCGGGTACTACAGCCAGCACGAGCAGGCATGCGTGCGGCACACAAAGCAGGACGAGTGGCGACGGATGGCTTTCCTGGGAGGGGGATCCCTGGATATGCTGATCCGACGACAGGGCGAGCCCAGCTTCCTTCGGACCGCCTGCACGACGCCAGCCGTGTTTCCCCTAGTGTTGGCATTTGTTTTCGTGGTTGTTTCCTGGTTTTCGGGTTTTCAGTTTTTTGGTTTCTTGGTTTCTTGGTTTACTGTTTTCCTGGTTTCCTGGTTTACTGGTTGTTTGGTTTACTGGTTTACTGGTTTCATGCTCGCTGCGCCGGATAGCGTCGTGGACCCCTTCCTGCTTTATCCACTCCGACGTGCTTGCCCGGCTAGGTTGCATTTCTGACGCAGTTTCGGCCTGTGGCTCTCGTACGGAGCATGTAAGAGCGAGTGACGGAGACTGCTATGGAGACAGGAAGAGAAAAGAGAAAAAGAAAAATAAAGGAGGGTCCGCCATCGCGTACTGTGCACACATTACAAATGCACTTATTAGAGCAGCTTACTCGTGCTCGACTACCGTATCATGGTCCCGGGGAAGCCTCCGCGGGTCCCACGACGTGATCCATGGCGAGCCGGCTGACCCGACGTCGGACCTTGTGAGACACCGCAGCAGCAGGGTCCCCTGCGAGCACGAGAAATGTGTACATATTTGTACGAGCACGAGCGTGTGCACGATATACGAGAGCGAGTACGAATACGCTCTTTCCGCTGCTTGTGGCGGTGTACGAGTACGATACGAGCACCTCCGCTGATGCCGGGAGCCCCGTCTGTTCCGGTGTCCTCTATCCCTCGCTCCTCCCATCCTCGCTTCCTCCCCCCTCGTCCCTGCCCCTCCCCCTCCCCCTCCCCTGTTTGCTTTGCACGATGCGAACGCAAAAAGGCGGCGGCCATCGCGTGCGCTGCCATCCCCATTAGGCAATAATACCACCTGTTTCAGAGACACTCGGGCCACATGATGGCAGGATGCGACCAGAGAATATTACGGAGTGCCAGGGGGGAGGAGGGGGGGGTCGCTGCGTTCTGCATGGCGCTGCATGGCGCTGCACGGTGCCGCTGTGATGCCCTCAGATGTGCGTCGCACTTGTCCAGACGTCTGGGGCAGGGTGCGTCTGCACAGCAGCAGCAGCAGCAGCAGCAGCAGAGCGTGGCTAGCGAGAGGCGAATTGCCGTGAGATGTGGCGCTAGGCGCCGGGCGCACGATCAACTGGGGGGGGGGTGTGGGGGAAGAGAAAGGAAAAGGGAAAAGGAAAAGGGAGGGAGGGGTGTATCTAAAGCCCATCAACGTTGCCGAGGTGGTATGAAGCGAAAGCAGGAAAAAGCGGAAAACGACAAGAGACAGAGAGCGAGGGTGAAAAGAGGACCCCCCGGAAAGGAGGGTGGGATGACCAAGAGGCGGGATGAGTGTGGCAGACAACAAAAGCAGGGGGGACAAGGGTGGAAGGATAGGGTAGAAGGGTAAAAGGGCTTGGGGGGGGCTTGTAAGATGCAAGCAGAAGCACCGGTCTGTCCTGCGATGCAACCTCGGAGGCCATGCTGATTTGCCCGTGTGCGATGAGGGCAGGGAAAGCAAGTGTTAGCCGCGCTGGAAGGGGGGGGGAGGGGGGGAGGGTAAGATAGGAGCTGGCGACGATTTTCAGCGCTGGTGGGCATCTGCGTCGACAGGATCAGAGGAAGAAAGAAGGAAGGAATGCAGTGGGTGTCGAAAGCCCCGACCAGAAAGTCAACAGGCCAATGAGGACGTGCCCTGCACCACCCACAGCAACTCTGCAAGAAACGCCCAAGCTCCCTGCATGTTCTCCTTCATCCAGAGGGTCCCGCCGTCAGGAGGGGAGGGGGGGGGGGGAAGAGAATGGAGGGGGGAGAAGGAAGGAAAAAAAAGAGACTTGGACTGCTTGACGGCAGTGCTGCCAGCTAGGACTTGCTCACGCCCCACTCGTAGCGGACGCTGCCGCGCGCCCACTTTTTTTTTTCCTCTCAGCGGGTTGCAGGCACATCTCCGGGGCCATTGCGCTGTATAATAGGTAATATATGGCAATTTTGTCATTTTGTCGCCCGTCTCACACACAACAGGCGGGCGGGCGGGCGGACGGGCAGGCGGGCGGACATGAGTCACGGATGGGCAGACTGCCGGCAGCGAGAGAATGAGAGGCTGGCCTGACGAGAGACGGGGAAAACCGCCGGACACGCGTCGCTGGAGAAAAAGTGCACACACGAGGAAGCAGGCATCCAAGATAATGTAAGATACAATCGCTCGTATTTCCGGTTCGGGCAGAGACACTCCGGCGAGGCGCAGCCGGGTCACGATGTTCTTTGTCTCTGGGATCACGAGGACGAACACCTGATCCCTGCTCTCCAGAGAGGGGGGGGGGAGGGGGGGCACGCTGACTGGGACGGTTCTCCTGCGAGCTTCGCCACACCAGCAGCAGCAGGCGATTTCGGTGTCCGACATGCGGAGAGAAAGCTGCTGGCTCCGACAGCTGTTGGGCGTGTTGTCTGCATGCATCAGTGCTTACCAGGCTGCTGTGGCAAATGCACACTGACTGAATTTCTTTCCTGCCGGATCGGCAAGGATGCAGGCTGGGACGGTGCGCAGCATGCTCGTTCAGCTTGTTACAGGTCGCCTTGCGCAGGACGATGCCCGAGCTTCTGACACGGTCACGTGATAATGACCTCGATTTCCCCGCTATCGATAACGCTATCGATAGCGAATGATTTTTCTGCCAGCGCTCTGTTTTTGGGCTTCATTGGCCTCATTGGCTTCATTGGCTTCATCGGCTTCATCGGCTTCATCGGCTTCGTCCTCGACCAGAGACACACGGCACGATGGCGACGCTCAAGAGACCGGCACCCGACGACCTGTTCGCGTCAAACATCTCGAGCAAGACGTTTGTGCGGACGACCAAGAGCGGCAAGGTGCAAAAGATTGTGCGCGAGGTATACCTGCGGCAGGACATTCCATGCTCATCGCAGCTATGCCTGGCCTGCCGCGAGACGGCGCCGCGGGACGCAGGGGGGCGTGGTGAGTGGTTGACGGTTCCTCTGTCTCTCTCTCTCTCTGTGTGTGTGTGTGCTGACGTGCAGTCCCCCCGTTTGTCCTCAGCGAGCGCCCCGCGGGCACCAAGACGTACCCGCAGGGCCACTACCTGGTGCCGGACACCAATGCCTTTCTGACGGGCATGGACCTGTTTGAGCACACGGCGGCGTTTTATGACGTGGTGGTGCTGCAGGTGGTGCTGGAGGAGGTGCGCAACCGGTCGCTGCCGCTGTACAACCGGCTGCTGGGCCTGACGCGCAGCGACGAGAAGCGCTTCTACGTCTTTTTCAACGAGTTCCGGCTGGAGACGCACGTGGCGCGGACGGCGGGTGAGAGCATCAACGACCGCAACGACCGCGCCGTGCGGCGGGCCGTGCAGTGGTACGGAGAGCACCTGGCCCAGACTACCTCGTCGTCGTCGTCGTCGTCGTCTCCCCCCGCCGTCGTCATGATCAGCAACGACCGCGCCAACCTGGCCAAGGCCCGTGCCGAGGGTCTCGCGGCTGCCTCGCTGGCCGAGTACGTGCGCAGCCTCGAGGGTGAAGGCACAGATGTGCTTCTGGACATGATCCCAGAGTCGCAGGACGCCAGCGTGGTGGCAACGGCGCGCGAACAGAAGCAGCAGGGCCGGCAGCATTTGTATGCCGAGCACTGGACCATGTCGCGCATGATGACGGGCGTCAAGCGGGGGCTGCTGCACCAGGGCACGTTTAACGTGTCGCCGTACCACTACCTCGAGGGCACGGTGCGCGTGGCGGCGTTCCCCAAGCCGCTGCTGGTGCTGGGCCGCGAGAACATCAACCGGGCCGTCGACGGCGACGTGGTGGTGGTCGAGGTGCTGCCGCGCGCACAGTGGAAGCAGCCGTC
Organism: Harringtonia aguacate; assembly: GCA_014183095.1. NCBI lineage: Eukaryota > Fungi > Ascomycota > Sordariomycetes > Ophiostomatales > Ophiostomataceae > Harringtonia > Harringtonia aguacate. The sequence continues at coordinate 215,138 of JACCPH010000017.1, forward strand.
GGCCAAGATGGAGGAGGAGGGTGAGGGTGAGGGTAGCGAAGATGCCAATGCGACAGAGTCCGGCGAAGAGGTCATGACGCTGCGCGAGCGGAAAGCGCTGCAGGAGGAGGTGAAGCGGACGCAAACACAGGCCCAAGGCAACGACAAGGCCGAGCAGCTGGTCGAGCCGACGGCCCGCGTGGTGGGCATTGTGCGGCGCAACTGGCGGCAGTACGTGGGCCACATTGACCAGACGTCGGTGGCGGCGCAGGCGGCGGCGACGGGTCAGGGCCGCAAGCAGGAGACGGTATTTGTGGTGCCGATGGACAAGAAGATTCCCAAGATCCGGCTGCGCACGCGGCAGGCGGCGGCGCTGCTGGGCCAGCGCGTGCTGGTGGCCATGGACGGCTGGGACCGCGACGCCCGACACCCGGTGGGCCACTTTATCCGGGCGCTGGGCGAGCTCGAGTCCAAGGGCGCCGAGACGGAGGCGCTGCTGCTCGAGTACGACGTGCAGTACCGGCCCTTTCCCAAAACCGTGCTGGACTGCCTGCCGGCCGAGGGCCACGCGTGGCGGGTGCCGGCGGACCCGGCGACGGATCCGGGCTGGCGGGGGCGCGAGGACCTGCGCGAGCTGCTGGTGTGCAGCATCGACCCGGTGGGCTGCCAGGACATTGACGACGCGCTGCACGCGCGGCCGCTGGCCAACGGCCGCGTCGAGGTGGGCGTGCACATTGCCGACGTGTCGCATTTTGTGCGCCCGGGCAGCGCCATGGACGCCGAGGCGGCCGTGCGCGGCACCACGGTGTATCTGGTGGACAAGCGCATCGACATGCTGCCCATGCTGCTGGGCACCGACCTGTGCTCGCTCAAGCCCTACGTCGAGCGCTACGCCTTTTCCGTCCTGTGGGAGATGGACCCGGCCACGGCCGAGGTGGCCGCCGTGCGCTTCACCAAGTCGGTCATCCGCTCGCGCGAGGCCTTTAGCTACGAGCAGGCGCAGCTGCGCATCGACGACGCCGGCCAGCAGGACCCGCTGACCCAGAGCCTGCGCACCCTGCTGGCGCTGTCGCGCATACTCAAGCGCCGTCGCCTCGACGCCGGCGCCCTCAGCCTGTCGTCGCCCGAGGTGCGCGTGCAGATCGAGAGCGAGACCGCCGACCCGGCCGACGTCACCACCAAGGCCCTGCTCGACACCAACGCCCTCGTCGAGGAGTTTATGCTGCTGGCCAACACGGCCGTCGCCGCCCGCGTGCACGAGGCTTTCCCGCAGACCGCCCTGCTGCGCCGCCACGCGCCGCCGCCCGCCACCAGCTTCGACGAGCTCGCCCGCCAGCTGCGCGTCACTCGTGGCTTAGTCATCCACACCGACACGTCCAAGGCGCTGGCCGACAGCCTCGACGCCTGCGTCGACCCGGCCGAGCCTTTTTTCAACACGCTCGTCCGCATCCTCGCCACCCGCTGCATGACCGCCGCCGAGTACTTCCCCGCCGGCCAGCTCGCCGTCCCCGAGTTCCGCCACTACGGCCTCGCCTCCCCCATCTACACCCACTTCACCTCGCCCATCCGCCGCTACGCCGACCTGGTCGTGCACCGCCAGCTGGCGGCGGCTATCGGCTACGACCAGGATGGCGCCGGCCTCGGCCGCGCCACCCGCGGCCGCCTCGCCGCCGTCTGCCGCAACATCAACGCCCGCCACCGCAACGCCCAGCTCGCCGGCCGCGCCAGCATCGCCTACTACGTCGGCCAGGCCGTCCGCGGCCACGCCACCGTCGCCGACGGCTTCGTCCTCCGCGTCTTTAGCAACGGCTTCGTCGTCCTCGTTCCCCGCTTCGGCATCGAGGGCGCCATCCGCCTCCGCGACCTCGTCCCCGCCGGCCAGCCCGAGCCCACCGCCGTCCTCGACCCGGACACCTATACCCTCACCATCACCCTCGCCGGTGACCATGCCCTCGCCGTCCGCCTCTTCCAAAAGGTCGTCGTCCGCATCACCGACCACAAGGACGAGTCCACCGGCAAGCGTAGCGCGCGGCTCGAGCTCGTCGAGGACGGTGTTGCGCACCCGTAATGGCAAGACGGCAGACGTAGCAGATAAATCAATAATTCAAAAATTATACAATTCCAACCTGCATTCCGTGGTATCTTGTCCCAGTGACCTTACTACTAGTCCCCAGTGACCTTACTACTAGTCCCCCAGTGACCTCCTACTCCTACGCCGCCGCTGCCTGGAAGTGCGCCGGGATCGCCGGCACCGGCGGCGGCGCACTGTAATCGAGCGCCGGGATGGACAGGCCGTAGCCCTCGGTGTGGCCCTCCGGATCGTGCTGGTCGATCTCCACCCGGATGCACACGTCGAGGCTGCCGTCGTTGAGCTGGCCGTGCTGCGGCCCCGTCGCCCGGTGCTTGGTGCCCGCGCCCTCCTCGCCTGCGTGCAGCGGGTGGTGGCCGTTGCGTCCGTTGGCCGCGCCAATGCCCCGCGACTTGGTGCTCGTCCCCGACAGGCTGAACCGCCCCGCCGACCGCGGCGGTGTCGGGTCCTCGCGGTTCTCCCCCGTCGCGCTCACGTCCACTGCGCTGTGGCTGCTGAGCGCGCCCGGGCCGCTGCTGCCGGCCGCGGGAGGCGGCGCCAGCGTCGACGCCCCGGTCGTCCCGGTCGCCCCGGTCGTCCCGGTTGGCGCCGCCGCCTCCGTCGCACCTGCCGGCACCCCGTTGCTGCTGCCCAGACTCCGGTTGTTGGGCGAGTTCTCTGTGATCATGGCAAAGTTACGGCTCGGCATCGTCACGTTGTTGTGCGACGCCGTCTTGCTGCTGTTGCCTGGGTCCTTGTCAAAGAGCTTGAACAGCGTCTCATCCGTCTGCGGGTTCAGGTGGTGGATCTTGTTGCGGCGCGACAGCAGGTTCGCAATGGCCGCCGGCGGCGGCTTGTTGGTGATGGCCGACGACACCACGTTGACCATGAAGCGGTAGTCGTTCTCCGTCGGGATGCCCAGCGCCGGGTTCGAGTAGAAGCGGCCCAGCGCCGCCAGATGGACGTCGCCGCCCAGGATGGTGATGCGCACCGAATGCTCCGCGCACACGGTCTGCAGCCGCTCCACAAACTGGTTGCGCTCCTTCTTGTGCGTCCTCGCCGTGTAGTGGTCGTCCAGGTCGTCCAGCAGGTCGACGCTGCCGTCAAAGTAGTTGATGAAGCCGCCGGCCACGCCGAAGCGCCGGTTCACAAATTTGATGGGGCCCATAAACGGGCTGCCAAGCACGTTCTCGAGCCAAGTGAGGCGCTGCAGGCGTTAGATTAGTAAAACAGACGCGACGCAAAACAGCTCGACAGGCTCGGAGCTCTCCTACAGGATAGGCAATGGGGATGCCGAGCAGCAGAATCAGATGCCGGATAGGCTGGCCCGCTGCCGTCGCCGCTCCCAGCTCTTGCTGCACGCGGCTGAAGATCATGTCGTACGTCTCGGGGTAGTTGACTTGATGGCGCGTTCGCTGTTGTACGGTCAGTCCCAAGCGCTCTCTGGCGGCCATACCGAGCAGGCGATTCTCACCTCTGTCCGTGCGTCGAGGCCCAGGAAGGCCATGCGGGCGCCCAGCTTCGCGTACATGTTGTGCGAGTGCTCGGCCACATACGGCTGTGTCTGTCAGCATCCAGCCTGAACTCTGAACGTCTCGTCTAACGTCTAACGTCCACCGTCCACCGTCCACCGTCTAACGTCTGCGATACTTACACCTGGCTTCTTGCCAATAATGTAGTTTGGCTCGATGATAGGCGCCGCCACGTAGGTGTCGACCAGCTGCGTCGGGTCGATTCCGCCGGCCTCGCCAGCGTGGGGAGCATCTGACGTGTATGTCGAAGCCGGTGGCGGCAGGTGGTGCTGGAAGAGCATGTAGTACTTATGGGCGGAGCCGCCGATGCCGCGGAAGACCTGTGCTGTCAGACCAGACCGGGTCTCTGCACATGCATGCTGGAAACTCACATCACACTTCATAAACTCGTTAACGTATGAGCCGAACCCATCAATGATCTGCACAGTCAGCACGTCTACCAGAGGGAGCACGGGCGGGGTCGACAGACGTCATGGTCATCCCAGATGTTGAGCTGCGGGATCTGGCCGTTGGCCGTGGCAAACTTTTCGGTCGAGTACCTGATGTGGTCAGAAGAGGTGCTCGCAGGGGTGCTCGCAGGGTTGCTCGCAAAGGTGCTCGCTCTCGCGTCGGTGTCACCCACCAGCGGATGTAGTTCTTCAGGTAGTACTCGTCGCAGCGGACGCGCAGCGACTCGGGAAACGGGTATTCGCGGCGCTTCTTAGGGTTGCCAATGGCCGTCCACTCGCGCAGGGGCCCGTGGACGCGGATGCCGTCGTTGTAGATCTGGTCGCCGCCGCCAATCATGACGTGGAAGGGCGTCTTGGCGTGGACGCGGATGACGTCGTTCCACAGGGCCGGGCCGCTCCAGGCGTCCTCGTCGGTGCCGACGCTGAAGCCGTTGCACGAGAAGAAGAGGATGCGCATGGATTCGGTGATGGCCGGCACAGAAAAGACAGACGTGCGCGGCTTGGTGTCGCTGGCGTAGCGCAGGTCGGGCAGCGTGTACTGCCAGCGCGCCTCGGCCGCGCCCATGGGCAAGGCGAGGTCGAAGCGCCAGAACGTGTTGCGCGGGTCCGAGTAGAGGCAGTAGCCGGTGATCTCTTGGGGCTCCGCTGCCGCCCCAGCAGCAGCGTCGCCCACCCGCCCCAGCAGCAGCCGAGGCCCCGCCGGTGGCGTCTTGCCGCCGCCGCGCGTCACCACGAGCGCGCTGCCGACCCAGCGGTCGCCCTCCATGCGGCGGTAGTTGAGCAGTGGCCCGACAATGACCTCGAGGCCCGAGGCCGGTGCCTGGTCGGACGGGCCGTCCGTCGTGGCGGCGCCGGCGCCAGCCGTGTTCCCCATGGTGCCGTGCACCATGATGGGTGTCGACTTGTTGGCGCTGCTGCCGTCGGCGGGGATGCCGGCAGCGGCCGACTCGGCCGGCGTGATGCGCGAGGCATTGAGGAAGTCCCGGAGGTCCTTGGTGCTGCCCGAGACGCCTTCTGTGTCGCGCGCCTGCGACGCCGCGTACTTGGCGTACGACGACGACTCCTGGTGGCGCCACTTGCTCGCCGACGCATGCGGGTTGTGCGCCTCCTCGTCGAGGACGTCCTCACCGCGCGGGATTGGCTCTGTTGCCATGGTTGGGGAGGGAAGAGAGGGTCAGTCAACAAGCTGCAGTCGGGTGCGGCGCAGCTCCAGTTCGGTACAATTCGGTCTTCTTCGGTGCTCTTGTGATCTTGTGCTCTTCCGGGTGCTGCGGTATAGGGTAGTACTCTGTACAATTGCGCGCGCGCTCGAAGCTTCACGAGAGAAGACAAGTCTGGTCTTTCCGCCCAAGGCGACTGGCTGGGAAACTGGCCGAGAAATACACGACCCAGAGCTTGGCGCAAGGGAGAGAGAGGTAGCCACTCTGCACGAGCAGGAGTAAGGTTATGTGGATACCCGAGAGCGAAGCACCCTGGCTAGGAACTAGGGAGACCAGGGAGGAATGAAAAGGAGAAAATGGAACGGGCAGAAGCAAGGGGAAAAGAAAAAAAAAAAGCAAACAATGGAGCGCATTGGCAGGACGACGGCAATTTTCCGCCGCGGCCACGGCAGGCGCGCAGGACCATGACAGCCATGACAGCCATGGAAGCCACGGCAGCCACGGCTGACCTCGTACGAGTCGGCAGAGGATCACCGCGTGGCAAGGGAAAAGAGGGAAGGAGCGATGGGATGCCAAGCTCCATAGCTTGCCCTGCTGGCCCCGAAATTTCATCATACAAGCAATGGCGCACAGGCGTGCGGCACAGTGCGGATCGCGTCAGACGGCGAAACGACAGGAGACCTTTGCGTCCTTCATTCCGGAGAATACAGATTTTTACAGGAGCTCTGAAATTGGCCGCCGACAGAACCAGACAAGACAGTCGTCGTGCAGACAGAGCAATCTCGCGCAGGCGGCGCAATCTCGTGCAGACGGCGCAATGCTCGAACAGCGGCGCAAAAAAAAAAAGGAAAAGAAGAAAAGAAAAAAAAAAAAAAAAGCCAAACACAGATCCCCAATGGCGGCCTCCGTAAATGCTGCCATAGTGCCACCTGTATGTCTTGGCACTGTTGCGTCAGCACCTCTGACGTGCCAGCTATATTTTTTTTTTTTTTTGCTCCTCTTCAGTCAGCTACAAGCTCCGCCCACAGACGACGCGGAGCTCTCTGCCAACCTGTCGGGGTTGCTGCGCTACGGATCGCTGTCGCTCATCCCCACCAGCTACGTAGCTAGCGATCTCCGTGCGCTAAAAAATGGGGGGGGGGGAAAGGACGGTCGCGAATCAGAGCGGCGCATTTGTCGTGGTGTTTTCGGCTGTGCTGCCATTTGCCATGTGCTAGGATCAGATTAGCTTGCCTTCAGCTGGCGCCGACACACAGATTGTGTTCTGTATGGTCGGGCAAAATACGAGTACAAATATATCAAAAGAAGTTTTTTTCTGTCTTTTTTTTTCCTTTTCTTGTCCCATCGGGTGTGCTGCCAGATGGGGCCAAGCGGACGCGGCGTTTCACAAGTCGCTGTTTTGCGTGGTTTCATAGTCTTGAGTGGTTGAGTGGCATCGTGTGTATTTCTAAAGGCGCTGTCTATTGAAACTCTATGCCGTCCGTGCTGTGCAATATTACAGCGGATTACGCCTTTGGCGTGTCGGCGGGAGCGTCCTTGGCCTCCTTTGGTGCCTCCTCCGTCAGCAGCGTCCAGAGACGGCGAGGCGGACGGCCCTCGGCGGCGGCAGCGGCGGCCTCGGCGCTCTGGCGGCGGAAGCACTCGCCAAAGGCGGCGCCGACGGCCATGCCGACAAAGTGGGTGACGACGTCGATGGCCTGCTTCTCGGCGCGCAGGGTGAGGATGTTGAGGCCGAGCATGAGGCCGATGAAGCCGAGGCCCTGGATGCCGTTGTAGGGGTCGGGCGGCAGGCCGAGGATCTTGAAGCTCTCAAACTTGTGCATCATAAAGTAGGCGGTGGTGATGCCGTAGATGGCGCCCGAGGCGCCCAGCGTGGTGAGGTGCAGGTTGTGGCGCACCACAATGTTGGTGAGGCTGGCCAAGAAGGCGAGCGCGCCCGACGACAGGTAGACCTCGAGAAAGGCGGCGCGGCCAATGTCGTCGTGCAGCCGCTGGCCGATGAACCAGAGGAAGAGCCCGTTGGCGACCAGGTGGCTGGCCTTTTGGTGCGAGAACATGGCGCCCAGCAGGCTCAGCGGCCGCGGCGTGGCCGGCACCACGATCATGAAGCGGTTCATGAACCACCAGAGCGGCGGCACACGCCACAGCAGGAAGCCGGCCACGTTGAGCCCGAGCAGCACCGCGACCGTGGCCGTCGACGGGGTCGCCCAGCCGGCGGTGTCAGCATCGGTCGTTCCCGTCCCAGCTCCCGCTGCCCCTGCCCCTACCCCTGCCCCTGCCCCCGCCACCACTGCCCCCCCGGCCAGCAGCGACAGCACCACCACGTATGTCGGCCACAGCCGCTGCCACGGCGACATGGCCGGCGGCTCCTGCAGCGGCGACGTCGCCGCCATGGCCCACTTTTGCATGCGCAGGCTCATCTCGCGCGACGGCAGCCGCGGCTGGCCGTCTTCGCCGACCGCCTCGAGGCTGCGTCCGCCGCCGCGCATCAACGCCTCGCGCTCCTCCTGCTCGCGCCGCGCCGTCTCCTCGGCCTGCCGCAGCCGCTCGGCCTTTTCGTACTTGGCCTTGTTGCGCGCCCGGATCGCGTCAAACGCGCCCACCCCGTACACGTTGCTGCCGCTGCCGCTGCCGCTGTTGTCGCCGCTGTCGTCCCCCGCCTTGGGCACGTCCTTGTACAGCCGCGCCATCCACTTCTTCTCGGTGAGGCTCTCGAGCGCCTTTTTCGATACGGCCTCCTTCTCGGCGGCCATCTCCGCCTCGGTCCGGTTTTCTTCTTGGTCCTGGCCCTCGCCCGCCGCCTCGGCTGCTGCTGCCGCCTCGGCGGCCTCAATCTCCGCCAGCTCGTCCTCCGCCCGCAGCCCCGCGTTGATCAGCTCGTCCACCGGCGCCGTCTGCCGCAGGTACGCCAGCGCCACGTCAATCTCCTTTTGCGGGTACTGCATCGTGTTGATCCGGAACGCCGGGTCGTCCAGCGTGCCCGCGACGCGGCGGCCGTGCAGGATGCGCAGCAGCCGGTTGGCCAGCTCCGCGTTCATGTGGGGTCCAAACACCTCGGCCACCTCTGCCGGCGCCAGGTCCTTCCGCCGGAACGGCAGCCCGACGTCGTCCTCGTAGTTCGGGGGGAGGTCGATGTAGTGTGTGACAATGCCCGAGGAGAAGAGCGTGCGCACGCCGCGAGGCGGCCGAGACGGTCGAGACGGCCGGTGGGGGGAGAGAGTGTGGAACGTGTGGAGGTGGAGGGGGGGGGCGTGGTCGCGGGTTCCGAGCCATTGGATCGTTCTGGACAGCGGGACGGCCGCAGACGTGCAACAGGAGGCGGCAATCCAGCAGCAGGCACCGCTCTGCGGGCGTGCAGGTGGCCGGCTCGTCGCGAAGCGTCGGAATGGTGGTGGTGGATAGCAGCCGCTGTAGCTGTTTCTGCTGTTTCTGCTGTTTCTGCAGGCCGTCGTGGCCACACAGACCTCGGCTCGCGTCGCCGCCGAGCTTGCCAGCCGCGCCTGTGCGGCACACAGTCCACCGAGCAGGGCACTCATCTCGTCGTCAGGGGATCCGCGCCACACCGGGGCATGCTGAGCGTGTTGCACATCGTCTGAGAGCAATGCGGGTTGCTGCGATGGCAGAAAAATCGCCCGTTCCCGCTAGCGCCCGGGATTTGGCAGTGTGCCCCACACAGCCGTTTTCGGCAGAATAAATAATCCGACAGCAATCCGACAGCTATTACCCCACTATCTTCATGCCGACAGCTTCCTCTTGACTCTCTGCTCGACGACACATTCTCCTCTCTTGTTTCGCCACCTCGACTCACCATGTCGGCCGACGCCCAGCCCATCAGCCCGGCGCGGTTCGCCGAGGCCATCCAGGACCTCTCGCTGGCCACGCTGCACCTCAAAGTGCTGGAGATCCGCAACGACATTGCCCACCTCGACTACTCCAACGAGCAGCTGCTGCCCTACGCCCGCGGCACCGCGTTCGTGCTGGGCGCCGCCGCCGCGCACGCCGAGCCCGAGCCCGACCAGGACTGCGTCGACGCCATCCGCGAGAACGAGGCCGTCATCGCCCGCAAGCTCGAGCAGATCCGCCTCGTGCGCGCCGAGGTCGAGCAGCGCGGCGGCAGCTGGACCGAGTTCCAGAGCAAGGCCGAGGCCGACCAGCAGGCCGCTGAGGCCCAGCACCGCGCAGACCGCACCGCCTTTGTCCTGGCCGCCGCGCAGTCCCACCTCGCCGCCCGCGGCGACGCCGACCACACGGCGATAGGAACAAACGGCGCCAGCACAAATGGCGCCAGCACAAATGGTGCCAGCACAAACGGCGCAAACGGCGCAAACGGCACAAGCACCACGTCAGATCCCTGGTCGGACGGTACCTTCCAGACGGGCACCATCCGCAACGGCGAGCTGCACATGGACGCGCCCGGGTCGCGGCCGGCGGCAGCAGCCGGCGGCAGCCTCAGCGACGAGCAGCTGCGCCGCGCCATGGAGGAGCGGCTGCGGATGGCCGAGGAGGAGGAAAACGACGGCGATGACGGGGGGATGCACCTGTGAAAGAGGCATGGCTGTTTGTGCTCGGCCACAAGGCCGAGTGCAATTTTTCACATCTGCCGTGGCTTGACGGCCTTGGATACCAGACAAGTCGGTAGCTGCAGCCGGTAGAGGCGAAGCATCCGAGCTGGCCGTTGAGAAAGGCCTTGCAAACCTGCCTCCGGGCCGCTGTAGTCTGGAACGTACCGGAAAGATCAAGAATGGCCGAGCCGGGCATGTCCCCAGCCGGCTACTCCAGGTTGGATGCCGAGGCTGGGCCACAGAGGCCACACCGCGGACATTTTCGCTGCAATCGAGCCATGGTCTGGCGTCTGTGCTCTGTCGTGGTCTCTTCTTGGCCGCCCTGTATCGGAGGGTGGTTTGAACCTCTGCCTCATAAGTAGCAATCGAGAAGGCTTCAATACAAAACAAGTCCATCCATGTTTCTTCCGCGTTCTCGACCGACCGCAAGCGTCCAGAAAACATGCCGATCCACGCGGACAATTCTGTATTGTCGTCATGCACACACTGCAATGGCACATGGATGGTCGAGCGGGCACTGCCGTGTCTAAGTGAATGTTTTGGCGTCGGTCTAAAAGTTGACTGTCGAGCCAGTTCTGCCGATAGACATCTTCTAGTTTGATTTGATTTGCTCGTGACAACATGACAACAATCTCCTACACACCGGTCATCCCTGACACCCAATCTACTTGCCATGCTCTGCTGCGTCTGTCCATACGGGGAGATTGCCTGCCGATCTAGAACTACCAGATGATCAGGCGGACGACCTAGCCTAGCCCAACCATGCACGCATTCCCGAGGCTCTGGTGGCACGTCTGGACGCGTTCAAGGACGACGAGAAGATCAAGACCGTCGGTATGGACGTGCTAAGCAAGATCATCAAGCAGATCAAGAAAGTCAAGGGTCGGACGCTGCCCGGACGGCCCAAGGGCTTCCCACTTCTACGTGATCAACCTGGGTGGAAATTGCCCACTGTGGAAAAGTTGTTGGAAAGTAGTTGGCATCGCCAAACGTTTATTTCTGGTAATGGAGGAACTCGTAGATGAAGTGATTTACGGGATGAACGCCGGCAGCAGCTGTGTTAGCGACATGCAAAATGAGTCGGTTGATCTGTCGAGTGTCTCATGCTGCCACCGTCGTTCATGACGAGCTGACTCGCGCGGCATATCCGTCTTTGCCATTTGTTGGCGCTGGAAAAGTCGGGCTTCCCATCAATCTGCAGCAATCATGGCGGCTGACGTCGTGGTGCCACCGTCGACAGCCATCTCATTGCATGTCGGCTCGAACACCGCCCTGCAGGAGCGCGGTGTCATGGCTTTGCAGATATTCAGTCTAGTGAAACACATAAAAAGAGCCCTTGTCTGACATCCTAGTCGTCTGGACTTGCTACCTAGCTGTTTACATTGTTCTCTTTTGTTGATCAAATGGAGGTTTAGAAAATATTGACGTACTGGCTACTGTTTTTGTTTCTTAGATATCAACCAATTCCTTGTCTTTGAGCATTTTGTTCAAGCATATTATCTCGCTGAGCCTACAGAGTAGCCCTTTACCATTAATATCTATAGTAAACTCTGGTTTGGTAGGAATGTAGTTTTGTTTGTCGTTTGCTGCCACTCGTTAGTTGCTGTTAGTTGCCGTTAGATGTACGAGTTTACGTTCTTGTTGATATACTTTAAACTACAGCCTGTCATTAGCTTACTGGCCTTGTAAGTCCTGCAATCATCACCATTTTCGTTACAGTTGTCGAGAATGCTTTTCCATCTGACAAGCACAAAGATCTGCTTGTTGTCGTCGTAACCGCTGGCATAACCTCCCATCACATGGGTTCTGCAGAACTTACCTCCACGGCTATTATGTGCTTCATCACGTCTATGCTGCTGTAATGCTGTATTATCAATGGCTGTTGTTTCTCCATCACCTACGTGCTAGCTTGTTGGTTGGACTGCAGATGCGGAAAGGAAAAGGATATGGCAGAACGTGGCAGGGAATCAGCATGGCTCAAAATTCTTCTGGTGAAATCTACTCAAAATAAGATGTCTTCACGTTAACGTTTCCATCTGTTCACGATTCCGGCTGTCCTTCCTCTGGGCTTGGATGCCACAATGTGTCAAGTTATCATGGAATCATAGCTCTGTCTCTTCATCTACAAATTCCAGGATATGTTAAAAGCACATAAAGTGTGCCCACAACTAGAGGGATTTACAGGAGGCCCTTTCTTGACTCTTGGTCGAAAATTGCACTCCAGTATACCATCTTGGCCAACCGCATCGCCAGTCTTGTGATAACCAGCAAACATATCAAACCACTCGGAACAACAAAGATGTACGACAAAATCATAGGTTCATTGTTATTGGCCTTCTCATTCTATCTCAATGTTCATTTTCTCGACTACTGCTTCTGCCTGCCAGCTTGTTGCTCATCCTTGCCCCTGACGTCCTTTTCACGCAAGGAGTGCCCGGCAGAACATGCACACAATTAAGTCTATTGCTTAGAGCATCAGATGGGGATACATATCGTAAATAATACTACGTACTAACCCCAACTATATGCATCACCATCTATAATATTCACCAAATATTATTTCTTTTTATGAACTGCCTAGACAGGTGTTTGCCCGACTACCGGATGCCGGCATCGGTGCTCTCCTATTGAAAATAAGGTTGAACACAAACCAAGACTATGGGAGCCCGGAGCCAACCCCCCCCCCCCCATTCACCAAGCATCATGAGATGTTCGAGGTGCTCTTGTCCGGATCAATACTCGGCCGCCTGCCGGGCCGGCAAGCGCGGGTGTTCCTGTCCCGGATGTCTCGTTTCGGGCCTTTTGGTCTGTCGCCTGCTAGACCGTCTGCCTGCTCCAGGCACTTTTGCCACCTTTTTCCCAATTACCGCACCGACATTCTGTCATCCCATATGGGAGGGGCCTTCACGCCATCGCTGTCCATGCCGACCGCACGTGATGCGTGGCATCTGCTGCCGAGCGGAGACTGCCGCTCGGGCCAGCCATCCGACAAACGTTCGACAGAGATTCACCAATGTGGTTCACGTGACGGCCGCGTATTCGTACTCCGTACGACTGTATTTGTGGTTGTGGTTGTAGTTGTATTCGTAGTTGTATTCGTAGTTGTACCTCGAATGTGGAGCAGAGCAGATGAGCTCAGGGGCAGCAAAAAAACGTCACCTCGAAGCGAAGGCTACTCCATACGAAGCTACGATAAAGTCCGGTCAGGGGCTAACTTTTGCGGATCAGCACAGGGGGGACCCCAAGAATGGAAGCCGTCGTCCCAAAGTTTCGACGATTGAAGGGGCATGGGGTCTGGCTTTTTCAGGGTTTTCTTTCTTGCTACGCGTAGATACTGGCCCGCAGGCCGCGTCTCGGGTGGATTCCGACGGAATCTACGAGTACAGCATCCCCTTCGACGGTAAATCATCTCTCTAACGGCAAATCATCGCTTTAACGGCAAATCCACCTGTCAACGAAAATCATCCCCTTCCACGGCATCAAGCGCAGGCTAGCACTTGGGGCCGGCATTCTTAATTGTCATGTTATGACGACATAGCAGGGCAGCATATAGCATTGTTCCTGATGCGGCAGCAGCTTATTTCGCATACAAATACAAATGCATGCAGCTGTCGGGCAATAGCAGCCCAATCGGGAGGGTGGTGAATGCTACCCTCCCACCACCTGTCAGGTCACCCTGTCCGACCACCCCGTGAAGCCATGCCACCCTGTCCAACCGAAGTGTTTCTGCTCTCCGGATTGCGGCTCGAATAGCGGCGCATATGGCAGGCCTCCCAGCAGGGCATGCAGGCAGGCATGCGAGCAGGCAGACAGGCATATGCAGGCAGGCATATGCAAGAGCCCCAACACGAGGGCGAACAGCCACCGCAAAAAGCGGAGAATGGAGAAAAAAGAAAAGAAAGGATCATTTCCACCCCCCCCCCCCTGCTGGGCCGCGTCATGCCCGTCAGCGTTTACCCAAATCACCCTATACCATGTATCTGAGAGCGGACGCATGGGCGTTTTCTCCTTTCCGTCTTCTTTTCTCCTTGGTCGCCTACCAATACACAAAATACGTGTCCGGGCGATGTGACCCAACGCGACAGCCCTGGTCGATGGCGCCCGAACATTGTCTCCTGTGGCTAGACCGGATGGACTGAAAAGAGGTTCAGATATTGTACAAAGGTGTGCATTGTAGCATGCCCGATGTACCGGCGGGGATTTGCCAGCGCAACGTCAGAAAAGAAAGCCGAGACCGAATAAACGATGTCAAGGCAGTGATTTTCCATTTGAGCTGGTGATTTTCACCTGGGGTCTTGTCTCAGGTATTTTTGAAAAATGCTAAAATGCCTTAGCCCGACGTCGCACTCCGCCAGGATCGCCCAAAAAGACAAAAAAAAAAAAAAAAGAGAAAAAAACCATGTGGCACTAAATTTGGCTACGGGGAAGCCGTTTCAGAAACACAGAAACAGACCAAAGAAACAACCCAGGGAGAGACACAGACGAGAGCAAGCGGTCAGCCGCGCGCTGTGCCACTCTCACCCCGGTCACCGGTCCTCCCACGTCAACGTCACAAGGCTGGGGGAAATGCATGGATGCACATGTAAGCCCAAAGTCGTAGTCTATTGTTTTTATGTACCAAAGCCAGCAACAAGTATTATGTCTAATATTATATCGAACAGTAATAGGGCGGTAAAAAGCAAAATGGAGTATTTGTCGACCAGTATGTGTGCAATTGTAGCAGACCCGCAACAAAAGGAAAACAAAGTAAAAGATTGCATAATGAAATGGAAGAAAAAAAAAGAAAACATGAGAACAAACTCCCTATGGCGAACAATGTGACCCAATACACCCAAACAGTGAAAAGAAGAGAAAAAAAAAATAAGAAATGAAGAAAAAAAAAACATAAAAAATTGACCGAAAAATTGGGACCCCGAAAAAAAAAGAGGGGATGCTCTCGCTTAGCTCAGCTCAGCAGTCTAGGCGAGCGTGATGGCAGCGGGCGAGCGAGCGTGTCTTCTAGGTTGCGCGCGGGTATGCAGTATGCTTTTGGGGTGAAGTAGTGAAGAGTAAGGAAAAGGAATAGGAAAAGGAACAGTCTAGGCCAGCTTGAGGCAGTTGCAGATGTCGCGGCAGGCGTCTTCGAGCGTCTTTTCGGTCTTCCAGCCGAGCTCGTCCCAGGCGCGGTCGACGGCGGCGACGGAGGACTGGACGTCGCCCTCGCGGCGGGCGACGAGCTTCCAGGGGATGGGGCGGCCGAGGACCGACTCCATGGTCTGGATGACCTCCTTGATGGAGCGGCCGGTGCCGACGCCGAGGTTAAAGGTGCGGTAGGGCGTCTTGAGGCGGCCCTCGCGGCAGGCGGCCAGCGCGGCCGTGTGGCCGCGGGCGAGGTCGGAGACGTGGATAAAGTCGCGGATGGCGGTGCCGTCGGGCGTGTGCCAGTCGCCGCCAAAGACGAGCAGCTCCTTGCGCGCGCCGGTGATGGTCTGCACCACGATGGGCAGCAGGTTGGACATGTCGCCCTTGGGGTCCTCCTCCAGCAGGCCGGCCGCGTCGCAGCCCACCGGGTTGAAGTAGCGCAGCACCACAATGTTCCACGACGGGTCGCTGGCCACCAGGTCCGACAGGATCGCCTCGGCAAAGTACTTGGACCGGCCGTAGGGGCTGGTGATCTCGGCGCAGCCCGACTGGGGGGGCAATGCGTTTGTCTTGGTGGCAAGCTCCGGCTCCTGCGCCTGCTCCGGCTGGTGCAGGCAGTTGCTCTCCTGCAGCGGACGCCCCGACTCGGCCAGCGCGCCGTACACGACGGCCGACGACGAAAAGATGAATGTCTTGATCGAGAACTCGTCCAGCAGCGCCAGCACGTCGACCAGCCCGCTGACGTTGTTCTTGTAGTACTTGAGCGGCTGCTGCAGGCTCTCCGGCAGCGCCTTGTACGCGGCAAAGTGGATGACGCCCATAATGTCCGACGGGCCCTGCGACCCCAGCGCGCCCGACACGGCGTGCAGCTCCAGCACCGCCCGCATGGCCGGCAGGTCCCGGTAGCTGATCTCGTGGAACTCGACCACCGGGCAGCACGCCTCGCCGCCCTCCTGTGCCGCGTAGTGCCGGCGTGCCGTCTCCAGGATGCGCCCCAGCACATGGCGGTGGCTGTTGCTCAGGTCGTCCACGATGATGACGTTGTAGCCGGCCTTGAGAATCTCCACCGTCGTGTGGCTGCCGATGAAGCCCAGCCCGCCTGTCACCAGCACATACTGGTCCCGCGGCGAGATGAGCGGCACGTCCAGCAGCGACGTGTCCGGGTCCGTCGACGCCGTCGTCGGCGTCGGCGGACACGACGTCGCCGTCCGCGAGTGGTCGTGGCCCGAGTATTCAGACGAAGCTGAAGAGTGCTCCATGGTGTGTGTGTGCAAGGGCAGCAGTCCAGACATAATAAGTGCTGCGGCTGAAAGGGGGCGAGAATAGATACGAGAAACAAATAGACCAAAACTGTAAAGAAAGACAAGAGACGAGGAGAACCGGCGATGTGCCGAGAATACGAGCCGATGCAAGATACGAACGAGCAAGGTCGATTCGGTCTTGACCAAGACCATATAGACTCTCCAACATAAATACCGTCTGGAGCGATGACCCAAATGGGAGACGAGCTAGGCCCGGTTGTGTCCGGGATTGTGATTCGAGACAACAAACGCTATTGTGAGGAGACCAGGGGAGGAGGGAGGAGGAGAGGACGGACCGGGGGTGGGAGGGAGGGGGGTGTGTGAAAGAGGAAAAAAAAAAAAACAGAGAATCAGGTACGACGGGGAGAGTGAGAGTGAGAGTGGGCTTTGCGCCAGCTGTTTAGCCTGTCAATAACCCGTACTGGGAAAAAAATGCAGGTGGCAGCTCACTTGTTCAGCTTCCAGCTCGCTGTCGCGCGGCAGCTGTGGCTTGACTTTTAATTTCAGGAGTGAATTTGGCAATTTTCTCGCCGATGATTTGGGGAGGCGCGCGCAAAAGTTGCCAGCTGAGCAAAGAGGGAGGAGAGAGAAGGGAGGGGGGGGGGTGGTCCCTGGGGAGCGGATATGATGGAGCACTGCCGTGAGATTTGACGCAGGCTAGACTTGAGACTAGAACGAGCGGCGGTGCCAAGACGATGGGGAATCGTCCTCTGACGGGTCACCGGCGTGTGAGGTAGAACGCGGAAAAGAAAGAAGCAAAAAATGAAAAAATAAAAATAAGACTTGGCATAGCGTCGACTGTCTGTCTGGTGGTCCTGGCTGGTCTGCTGGTTTTGCTGTTTGTGCCGTACGACTCGCTTGAAAAGGGCCGTCAGGGCACGGGCGTTGTTGCTCTCTGTGCGAGTATTGCTTGTACCGTTGTGGTGGTATTAGTCGGCCAGTAGTGCTTCTTTCGTGCGAGTAGCAGAGCCCTTACAAGTGTCAGTATTATTGCCAGTATTGCTTCTTTACGGCTGTACTACTGTCGGCGAAGATATCACGTGCAAAGAGCCAAACGCCCACACCCCCCCACCCCTTTCCCTTCTCGGCAAAAATGGGGCGCTACATGCGGGCTGGACGCGGATGGAGCTCTGACGCGGGCTAAGCCCAACTCGTATTGCAGCGTTACATTGTGCTCCTGAGCTCCTGTGCGGAGCGCAAGCTCCTTTCCCTGCTGGCGAGCTGTTCCGACTGCGACTGCGACCCAGCGCGGTACAATGCGACGTGCTGAGCACAGGCTGGCTCCAGGAACCAAACCGAAACGCCCACCGCACCGTTCTTAGCGCACGGAGCAGCCAGGCCGCCAGATACGAGATTTCGCAGGTGGCGGCCGTTTCAACCGTTGATCGATACTTGCGCAGCGCACACACACGCACACGCACCCACGCACCCAGCTCGTATTCGCGCGCGTTTTCCTCCTTCCTTGGCTATCGTGCGGCCAAGCCGCTGAAAAAACGGAGGTGGGCATAAAAAAAAATGGGCAGCGGGCGGGGCGGACAAGGAGTTTCAGCCGCACGATTTTTTCTGCCTGGTGCTAGAAACCGCCCTTTTCGCGTATAAATTTAGTAAGATCCTGAAGAGTACTCCGTACTTGCCTTTCCCACCCCGAAAAAAACCCCCATTCTTTTGCCGCCCTCCTTCGCCCCTGCCCCCCCCCCCCCCCCCCCCCTCTCCCCCCGTCCCTTTCCCAGTCCTCACACATACATACACACACTCACACACTCTCACACACTTTTCGGCGTACACCATGGACACGAGCGGGAAGGCGTGGGTGGTAATGCCCCTGTACATCTACCCTTTGACAGAGACCATGTGGGGGCCGCTTTATGACGTGTATGTCTAGCTGTTTTTTTCTTTCTTTTTCCTTTCTTTTTTCTTTTCGTTTGGCGCGCGCCGTTTTGCGGGCTCTGCGGGCTCCGAAACAGGCATGCAGTGCAGGCATGCAGGCATGCAACGATGCATAAATTTTTTTTTGCCACTATCCAAGAGTGCTGGTGCGGGCGCGCGGGCTGCCGAAGAAGCTAATCCGGGCAGCATAGCCGCATTCCCGGACGTCAACTTTATGGTCATTGTGAACCCCAACAGCGGACCCGGCGACGCTGAGCTGCCCAGCCACGACTACGTGCGCGAGGTGCCCAAGCTGAACGCCTTTGCCAACGTGCTCACGGTGGGCTATGTGCGCATCGACTACTGCAGGCGCCCCTTGGAGTCGTCGTATGATGACATCCGACTGTTTGCCGGCTGGCACCGCGACGCCATTCCGGGCCTCTATGTCGAGGGCATCTACGTCGATGAAACCCCCAACCACGTCTCCGACGAGCGAGCACAGTACCTCAGTGCCACCACCCGTTTCATCAAAAACTGCGCCGGTCTTCTCGGTGAGCGTCTGGTAAGCCTCCTTTCCTCGCCATCGTGTCATCGTCGTTCTTCTCTTCCTCCTCCTCCTCCCCTGTGTCTCCCCATTCCTCATGTGGTCCGCTTCATGCGTATCGTGCGTTGGTGTGCCTCGTGTCGGCCGTGCGCCTTGCGCCTCAATGCCTCTGTGCGTTTCTTCGTATATGTAGGAAGGGTGGGGGGGAGAGAGCCGAATGTAATATGTGTGCCATATTATCCTCTTTTTTTTTCTTTTTTTTTTTTTCCCCCCCTTCTCGTTTCTGTTTCGTTTTGCAGCCTCCTTCGGCACTACTACGACACTATGGGGCTGCATGCCTGCTGGTGGTGCTGTGTCTGCAGCGTCGGCGTTTCTTGTTTCTAAATCCGTGCACAGGTTGTTCACAACCCCGGCACGCCGCCCGAGGGCAGCCTGGACCTGTTTGGCAACCCTGACCTGGTATGCATATCCGAAGAACCATACAAGCTGTACTGCGGAGACGGCGTGCAGCAGCGTCTGCAGCAGTATTCCCCAGGCTGGGGTCGCGCGCTGTACCAGATCTCAGGCATCCCCCTGCAGGACATGGATGCCGTGGTTCCCGACCTGTGCGCCCGCGGCCAGTACGTCTTTGCGACGGACCTGGTCGACGACTTTTACGAGAGCTTTGGGTCTAGCTGGAAGGGCTTTGTGGCGGCCGTCAGCAAGAGGAACAAGGCGCTCCGGTCGCCACCGAGCGCGGCGGCCTGAGAGGCCAATGAGAGAGAGACGGAGCAGAGCGATAGCAGGAAAGCAAGAGACGAGAGAGAGCAAGCGAGAGCAAGCGAGAGCGGTCTAGCGAGAGCGGAGCGGTACCATTCTTTTCTCAGCCATTTGAGTTCAGCCTTTGGGTAGTGAAGGAGCAAGTAGTGTGTAATCAGATAAATAATGGCCAGATAATGGCCAGACGGATGACTCCTTATTCTGGAACTTTCTTGATTTTCCTTTCTAGCTGCGTGCATTGGTTGCCTGCGAGGTTGTTGGTTGTGTGTGTTGGCGCAACCAATTCCCGAGCTTGGAGGGTGATCCAGCCGTGCCAGCTAGCGCGGGTGTGAAGTGGACAGAATGGCACACCAGGCAGAGCGTGAGAGAGAAGGAGCGCGCGCGGCGACGGCGGCGGCGACGGCGCACTTTGCCTGGCGCGGAGGATTGCAGAAAAAAAAAAGTGAGACGTCGTCCGCCGCTCTATTGGATGCCCCGCCGCCACAAGTTGGCGCTACCGCCGCCACTTGGCAACGGCATGACGCCATCCTTGCCTGCCATGTGTCGGTGGGCGATACGGCTGACAGCGGCAGCCGTCAGCGTGCAGCGACGCACCGTCACGACGTTTGCTTACGAATTTGCGCGTGCGCCCGCGCAAAAAAAAAAAAGAAATGATGAAGAAAAAAAAAAAAGAGAAAATAAAAAAACTTGCGCTCTCGGCCCGGCTGCGACCACCAAAACGAGGCCGACAGCATCCACGCTCACGCAGCTGCCTGCGGCAAGCCGGATGCGCCACAGCTAAGCCGATACTGGAAATGCATAATGGAAAAACGATGAAAAGGAAATCAGACAAAAAAAAAGACCCCTAAAGACCTGAAAAGACCACCCCCCTTAAAGGGTCACCGCTAGAGATCGACGTTGGGGCTGAAAAAGCCGGCTGCGAGAGAGAATATTCGGTTATTTTTCGATTGTATCGATGTTTTCGATAGTGTCCCCTTCGCCTGGGGAATCCTGCGCGTGGCATCTGAACCAAGGGATAAAGGGATGGGCAAGTGAGACAGGGCGGTAGGGCAGAAAATGGACCGTGCCGCATGGCTGGTTTCTGGTCGCTTGTACCTGAGCTGGCAGCAGCGTATTGGAGCGGTGCGCGTGCCGAAGCAAGGAGTGAGACATTCCGGCGCGGCCAGCGCCAACGCATAGCGCCAAAAATCAGCGTAGAGTGGCGACTCAGGCACCATGAGCACTGCTAGCTGCTCTCATTATTGGCAATTTCGGCGCAGACGGGCGACTGGAATTAGGGGGGGGCGTCAGGGGAATGGAGGGGGAATTAGGCATAGTAGATTAGGCGGGCGTCAGAGGAATGGGGGAATTAGGTATAGTAGATTAGGGGCTCGTGCTATCTATCCAGCTATGAGAAGCTACGGTATTAGGGGGACGAAACTATTTAAAAAAAAACATTCTAGTGCTTCTTCTCAGGCATCTGGTCTACAAAATCTAACCACCCGTCGCCGAACGACTCGTAGTAGTTCTCCACGTTATCTGTCAGGAACAGGTACTCGGCATAGCCGGAGAGCGTGGTCAGGAAATCAGACATCGTGGTGTTGTCCAGCGTTGTCGGTACCGAGTTGACCATGATGCTGTAAGCGGAGCGGTTCTCCTGCAGCGATGCCACCGAGGCTTCCAGCTGGGACCACTCGTCGTACGTGTTCTCAAAGATGACGGTGATGTCCTCGCGCGTCACATTGAATTCCGAGTCTGGCACTGTTCCCGGATTGTGAATGACCTGCATGCTGCAGTCAGCAAAAGAAGCCCTTGCTTCCTGCATGGTGATGGTGCTGACTGGTGTAGGCAGCAACCAACATGCATGACCAACAGACAAGGAGACGAGAATGCAAAAAAAAAATAAAACAAGGAAAAAAAAAACGTACCGTTCGGTCACCCTGCAGGCCGGTCGCACTCTTGGCGGCCTCGTCGGCCGTGATCATGAAGCTGACGGCGCTGGCGGTGTACTCGTGCGGCGCCTCGTCAAAAAAGATGCCGTGCATGGCGAGGGAGGTCGAGTTGTCGTACCAGCCGGCGTAGGTGTTCACCTCGTCGACGACATCGGAAATGTTGCGCGAGGCGTAGCCGGTGCGCACGTAGCCGACGGTCTGCACATTGTCGTACGAATTGAGCTTCGTGACGGCGGTGACATATTGGGAGTCCGGTGTGGAGCCGTTTCCGGGGCCGCTGCTGGGGTTCACAATGACGGTGAAGTTGAGGTACGGGTGTTGCTGGACTCTGATAGTAGCGCCCGGGGTTGGTCAATACGAGAAGGGGATAGACACGGGGGACGGACGGACACGGGGTCGCGTGAGGTGGAAAAAGAAAAGGGGGAAATCAACCAAAACCAATGCACGCAGCACGCAGCACGCAGCACGCAGCACGCCGCACACAGCGTGCAGTAGGAAATTGGCATCGGTCTAGACTCACGCTTCGTACAGCGGCTCCCAGGAGGAGTCGTTGGTCGGGTAGATGTAGAGAGGCACGATGACGGTGGCGACCTTGGTCTTGTGGTGCTTGCGAGGCAGCAGGACGGCCAGCGGCACCACAATGACAATGATGATAATCACGGCAATGGCAGCCAGAAGCGCCCAGAGCCATCTGGAGTGGCGCCAGGACTTGGGCAGGCTCTGTTTGAGATCCATTTTGGCAGGTGACTGGTGTGGAGATGGGGGAGGAAGAGACGGCGGCAATTCGGAAAAGGCCTGTGAAAAGGCCTGTGAAAAGGCCTAGAAAGGGCCGGGGGGAGGGGGGGGGGAGACTGCAGAAGGGCCTGCGAAAATGGTGTGCTAACGAGAGACCAAGCAAGAGCACTGAGGAGCCAGGAGGAGCCAGAAAGAACCAGAAAGAACAGGGGGAAGGAGAGAAAGGGTCAAGGCAAGCAAGAAACGCCGGACGGCGGGTTGGCTAGCAAAACATTGAAATAAAAGTGAGCTTCTAAAAGCGGCAGGCACGGCGAGGATGAGCGAGGAATGGGAGGAAAGGGAAGAAGGGGAGAGAGAGAGGACGCGACCGCGTCTCCATTCCCTTTGGAAACGCCCGAGTGGATTCGTTCGTTTAGCTCGTATCAAGCCAAGGCAGAGAGAGTGAGAGAAAGAGAGCGTGCGTTATCAGAGCAGCCAAGCACGTACGTACGAATAATACGGGTACGACTACGTGTGTGTGTGCGTGGATTTTTTGCGTGGATGCGTTTGGGGGGGGAAGGGGAGGAAGGGGGAGGGGGGGGGGCGGAAGGAAGAAGAAGAAGGGGGGGGGGGTGGATGCGGCGCCCAATGTTTGGCGGCCAGGCGATACGCCAGGCTTGATGACAGGAGCATGGCCCTTCCCGTTTGGGTAAGATGGATGGGATGGAAATAGGCTGGATGCAGGGCGAAGAGCAGAGGGCGAAGGGCTGAGATGCATATTATCTGAACATACGAGGCATAAGCTGCAAGCTGCAAGCTGCACGCTGCAAGCTGCAAGCGCTCAGCCGTCGGGGGCCAAGACCAAAAGAAGCGAGAAAAAAAGGACGGGACAAGGATGGTTCGGCAGTGTGCATATTGGCCATTATCTCGGCTCCTCGGCAGGCGCTGGAGCTCGTAATGCGCGCATCCAATGCGACTGGGGCGGTATGTCACTGGCTGACAGCTGTCCATTTACGGATGGTGAGTCGGGGATGAAGAGAAAAGAGAAAGGCGAAGAAAGGAGAAGAAAGCAGAAAAAAGTAAAAAAAAGCGATGCACGAGCATTCAGCAGCGTTGACGCTGTCGCTCCTTCCCACATTCTGCCTTGTGGCGGCGGGTGGGACGAAATTGCAGACTGGGTTTTGTTAGCGCCACCGCTTTTTTTTTTTCTTTTCCCCGTTTGATTTTTTTTGGCTTTTCCCCGTTTCTTCACCGGTACGCTCACCCGCCTCCTTCTCTCCGGTGCAGCCGCCGTGCAAAGTGTTCGGACGACGGAAATGCGGCGGCGACATTGCGGAGACGGCCGGAGCGGCGAAATCTCCTCTTGATGACTGCATATGGAAGGGCGGCTCCATCGTGAGCTCCATGTCAGCTCTGCGCGAGCAGACGTGCATTTCCCGGTTCGGACGTGCAGCAGGGGGGGGGCAAGGGCTGACCTGCGCTGGCTGACCGGGCGGGCTCGATCAAGGCGGCGGTCGAGGCGGTCGAGGCGGTTCGAGGCGGTGCGCCGCAACATGCGCGCAGATGCATGTCAGCGCTGGGCAGCTTGATATCTCTTGCCTGGTTTGGCAGTGGTGTGGTTCTCGCCATCCAATTTCAGCTATCTGTGCGTTTGCCCGATCAGCCCAAAAATAAATTGCCCATCTGGACTGGGACGTGGCGGCTGGGTAGCCCCCCCCTGTCCCCCTGCCTGGACGTGGCCGGGCCCACATCTCGTACAATTATTCCTGGTAGATACGCCCCCAGCGAGAAAACGTCCTCTGATGCAACCGTGTCGCACTCACACACACACTCTCTCTCTCGTAGCGACGCAGACCGGCAGGCCCCACTCACACCAACACCTCCCACACATGGCCCCCACTAGCAGTCCCACGCTACCGGTCGCCAGGGTTTGCCGAATTTCATAGCGCCAAAATACGATAGTATTACCAACGTACCTGAACCCGGTTACCGCAACAGATACTACCTGCCCTGACGCTACCGACTACGCGACCACATGCAAAACGCCGCCTAAACGACCCCGGCGTGTTATTGGCCGTTTCAGGCAACCGTCTAAGCCGCACGCTTTGGGAGTGCACAGGGGAGGGGGGGGGAGGCATAAAATGGCAATATGGCAATACGGCAGCGCGCTAGCGAATTTTGTGACCTTCCCCTAACTCCTGCTGCTCGTTGCATGTACGAGCACAGCGTACTGCCTGCACATAGCAGCACACATCGTACAATTCCGTTGCGCTATTCCCTCGCTATCCTCGCTATCCCTTCGCTATCGCCCCCCCCCCCCCCCCTCCCCCCCCCTTGCTAACGCCTGCAAGTATGCACTATCGCCGCCAGCCGCATCCTACAGCGTGGTTCCTTTCCTCTTCCTCCACTCGCCCCTTTTTTTCCAACGTTCGGCGGCGGCGGCCACCAATGTGCTTTTTTTCAGTGGCTTTTCTTTTTTGGCTTCTTCAATCCTTCTCTCGTTCGCGTCTTGGCCAGTTAGAGGCTCCCACGAAGCCGGGATTGCCAGCCCCCCCCCTCCCAAGAGAAACGGCGCTAGCCATGATTTGGTAGTCGAGCGGTGCATGGGCTGAGCTGTGTGCTTGTGCTTTTTTTAATTTTTTTTTTCCTTTCTCCATCCTGCCTTGCTCCGTAGCCCGTCGGCGCGTGTGGTCCGCCCGGCGTGTCCCCCAGCTCCTTCCACCTCGTATTGCGCACACGCCTTTTCGGACTATCACTCAATACGCCCCAGCGTGCTAAAGGGGGTGCGGCCGAACCAGGGGGGGGAGAGGAGGGGAGGGGTGAGGGGGAAACAAACAAATGCAAATCGCAAGCTAAAACAGCAACACGGCCAGCTGCCGATCCCCAGCAGCAGANGGGGGGGGCGTAGAGCAGAGCAGAGAGAGAGGGTCCCATTTCCCTTACCCTTTTGGCTACGTACATAGTACTACCATGTCGTATTCTTTTTCATGTTGTCTTTTTGTTAGCTGACAGATAACGAGTACCTCCCCTCTGGGTGGTAGAGAGAATATAAGAGTTGCGGGTGTATTTGGCTTCGCAAGCCGACACCCTTCTTCCTTGTTCCTTTTTGCACCCTATCCACTCGTTCACATTCTTTTCTTTCTTGACTGGCTAATGCCCAGTCCAGCAGCAAGATGGGGCCTCTTTATCTGGGTCTGTCAGCTGTTGGCTGGCACGTGATGACACAGACGGTTTGGGGTCAGGTAGGTAGATGGTGGTGGTGGACGCCGTTCTGTGTTGGGAGCTTCGTGATGCTGACTCGAGCAGGTTGCTGCTGCTTTCCTTCTCGTTACTATCGTTCTTGCTGTTTCTTATGTTGTATACCAAATTGTCGTGCTTGTTCGACGCCGTGTGCGGGTAGGTCCCCCATCCCTGGTCTGATCCTCTCCAGTGTTTGTCCCCCTTCTCACAGTCCAGGAACAACGACCCAAAACTACTATTTCGCGGCCGGTCGCCCATTACCTCAAGAATCTTCGCCGGAGCACCAAGCGCCAGTCGACGGCGCCGTCGACGGCGGTGCGCAAGCACAGCACCGATGCCAAGTCGTTTGGCGCCTTCCTGGGGGCGTTTGCGAGCCCCCCGACGGCGGCGCAGCGGAAGCTGCTGTCGCAGTGGGATATTGTGGCGGTCGACCCGGCACAGGAGGGGACGCTGGCGGCGCTGAACAGCGAGCCACCGGCGTCGGAACATGTGCTGGCGCGGCTGGACATGCGGACGCTGGCGACAGTGGATGCGAGCGCTCCCGGCGAGAGCACCATGAAGAGCCTGGTGGCGCTGACGACGGCCATGGACACGTACGTCAAGAAGGCGGCGTCGTCGCAGTTTTCGTCGCCCTTTACGGGCGTGCTGCTCGCCGGCTTCAACAAGTACTTTTCGCCGCCCGTGGTCAACGAGCTGGCGCGCTACGTGCAAGACCTCGGCCTCGACCTCTGGCTGGAGCTGTCGTACCCCGAGTACCTGCCCGAGGAGGACGCGCGCCAGATCAACATGCACCTCATCCAGGGCCTCGTCTACTGCAACGGCACCATTCGCCCCGACGGCGACCGGCAAAACTACTTTCAGATGACGGCGATGCGCCAAGTCATGCGCGCCATGGCGGCGCAGCGCGTGTCGCACAGCCCCGCGCTCGTGATGTGGGAGATTGTCGACGACGGCATGCCGCTGCAGTACGCTGTGGTGACACGGACGTTTAGCTGGTGCACGTACAACTCGGCGTCGTGCTGGGTTGGCCACGCGAGCGCCCTGATTGACGCCGAGGCTGCGGAGACGGACTACATTCCGGCCAAGCCGCTGGGTGCGCTCATGTGGCTAAAGGACGAGAAGAACATGAAGGCGCACGACGTGTGGCGTGTGAATGACGAGGTGAGAATTGTTTTTGGCGTTTTTAGTGTTTTTTTCTTTGTTCCTCCCTTGTTCCTTCCTTTGTTGCCACCCTAGCACCGTTTCCAGGACGCCCCCCCTGATTGGCTGAACCACCTCCGGTACCTGAAACTCATCCCTCGCGCAGATCTGTCTCACTTCGGCCGATCGCAGCGATCTGTATCGCAGCGCCGCATCCTTTGTTCCGGATCTGGAGACCCGCCTGCGGCTCCTTCCGCCGACGGCGAATCCGCCGCAACGTGGCATCTGTTTCACGGCGGCGTCGCTGCGACCGCCACCGTCGCTCTCGGACAACTACTCGGCCGTGAGCCCGCTCTCGGCCTCGGCGACGAGCAGCGACTTTACCGGGCTCGGCTGCTTCCAGCTGGGCCACGACGCGACGTATGCCGAGTTTGCCGAGCTGCGGCTGGGCCAGAAGAACCTCAAGGACCTCAACCTGCTGGGACGCGTCAAGGGCGAGGAGCTGGCGACGGCCTGCCAGCAGATTGCGGCGCTGCAGGGCGCCAAAGAGCTCAGCCATGCGGCGGCCGACGCGGTCCAGGACCTGCTGGAGCTGCTGTCGACGGCCGAGGACCCGGACAGCCCGCGGCTGCGCATCTTTACCGGTCTGCACTCGGGCTTCCAGGCGGTGTCGGGCACGCAGTACTGGGGCCTCTACGACTACGAGCCGGCGGGCGAGTGCCTGGATCTGTACCTGTCGAACAAGGCGAAGCAGCGGGCGGGTGCGATCCTGCACACGTTCCTGTCGAGCCGGCAGATCACGCGGGCCGAGTGCTTCATGGTGGAGCAGGTCATGGCGGAGCGCACGGGCACGATGACGGCGTGGAAGCTGTCGCCGCGCATCGTGCAGGACGTCGAGACGCTGTCCCCCCCCGAGGCTATTCTGCTGGCCAGGCGCATCCAGTCGTCGCGCGACAGCTCGTCCATTCTGCCGCGCATCCGCGACTGCATCGAGCACGCGCTCGTCGACGTGCCGACGCTGACGCAGCTGCGCGCGATCGAGTCGGGCGGCTACCTGGGCGGCACCGTGTCGGCCGAGGAGGTGGTGCACA
Organism: Harringtonia aguacate; assembly: GCA_014183095.1. Taxonomy (NCBI): domain Eukaryota; kingdom Fungi; phylum Ascomycota; class Sordariomycetes; order Ophiostomatales; family Ophiostomataceae; genus Harringtonia; species Harringtonia aguacate. The sequence continues at coordinate 242,595 of JACCPH010000017.1, forward strand.
CGCGGCTGGCCTGGTTGGCGGCCAAGGGCTGCGCCGTGCCCGACGCCGGCGAGGCCATGTACGTCTTCAACGAGGTGTACGCGCGGCTGTACGCCGTGCTCATGAACAACGAGTCGGACGTGTACGCGACGCTGGGCGACGTGATGCAGAAGCTGGTGGCGCCCGGCCGCATCGACGCCGGCGTGGACATTTTCGCGCTGGCCGTCTTTTCGGCCTTTCGGCGGCTGTCGGTTGACGAGCTGTACCTCGAGGTGCTCGACCGCAACGTGTACCCGAACCACTCGACCGACCAGGCCGGCTGCTTTGCCGAGAACTTTGGCCTCGGCTCGCGCTGCGACTCCTTTTTCGACACGACGCCCCGCACCATCGGCCGCATCATTGCCGACCGCCAGCGCGAGTACTACCGCCAGTACCAGCCGCCCCGCCGCCCCGACGTCTTCACCGAGCTGCCCACGGCCTACTTTGCCATGCAGGTGGACGCCGACCCCGAGGACGGCAAGCAGACGGTGCCGTTCTACTACCGCGTCACCTTTTTCGGCATCTTTGCCCTGCCCGCCCTCATCGACGTCATGCTGCTGACCACCATCGGCCGGGGTCTTTATTTGACCACGTACATGACCTCGGAGCAAAAGACCATGGCCACCACGGCGCTGATGCTGTCGCTGCTCATGAGCGGCTCCTTTGGCGTGTGGATCTGCTCGGGCGGCACCTACTACTTTTTCGCCAACGCCTTCCCGGCCATGAATCTTTTCATTATGACGCGGTTCGTCGCTGGCGTTGCTGTTACTTTGCTGACTGCTCTGGGCGGTTTCCTGGTCGTCGTCTTCCTGCACAACATCCACGCCGCTCTCGTCTTTCTCTTCTACTTTTCCATGCTGTCGACGTACATGCTGGTGCTCAACGCGCTGTCCATCTACCAGCAGCCGGGCTCGGACTTCTTGTCCGGCCGCACCACCATCATCTGCTGCATCCCCATTCTCTTCATCTCGCCCATTCTCAGCATGTGGGTGCAGCACGACATTGTCGTCTACGTGCCTGTGCTGGCCACGTTCTTGGTGGCGCTGCTGATCGGCGCCCGCTACACCATGTCCAACTGGAGCACGTGGTACCTGCGCATCCCGTCCGTCACCGACGCCGAGATCATCGCCTGGTACCGCGGCCACGCCAAGGGCGGCGAGGCGGCCGAGCTGGCCGACATGCGCGATAATGACGTCATGCCGCGGGCGCGTGCCGCCATCCACGCGGCCGTGCTGCACGAGAAGCGCCGGTGGAAGCTGCTGACGCGCTCGCACGCCGAGCCGATTGTGACGAAGCTGGCCAAGGGCTACGGCGCCACTGTGTTCCTGATGCAGTGGTACTCGAAGCACAAGCGCTCGCGCATGCCGCTCGTCTACAGCACCACGTGGAACCTGACGCTCAAGGCCGGCCTGGAGAACATGACCAACATGCAAAAGGGGCTGAAGCTGCACAATGCCTTTCTGCACTGGCGCTGCACCAGCCACGACATCTGGTCGGGCGTGCTGTACTTTGTCGTGGCCCTGCTCGACAAGTGGGTGGCCCTCTTCACCGGAAGCAGCCTCGTCGGCCTGTCGGCGGCCAGCAGCGAGACCTTTCGCCTGGGCGTCGGCTTCGGCCTGTGCTACTACCTCTTTGGCGCCGTCGCCCTCGACATTGTGTCGCAGCCGCTGTGGACGGCCGCCAACGAAAAGTCAAGCGAGCCCATCACGTCGCTGGCGGGCCTGCAGTCGTCGACGGCCAACGGAGTCATTGGACGGCGGCGGCTCTACTGGCGCTCGCTGGCCAAGTTTTTCTTCTTGCACCTCTGGGGCACCGCGCTGTTTACGGCGCTCATCTGGGTCTTCAAGGACTACGGCGACAACACCATCATGTTCCTCGGCTACGTGGTCGCCTACACCGGCCTGCTGTGGTACCAGTACAACAAGATCTGGTCCGACACCCACGGCGCGGTGCCGCTGGCCATTGGCGGCCTGGTTGGCCTGCCCGTCGGCCTCGCCCTGCACCTGTGCCGCCCCGACTTTGGCTTCAGCGGCGTCATCTGCCTGGGCTCCGCCACCTGGACCGCCTGCCTCGTGTCCTTCTGGACCGCCAACCTCGGCTTCCTGCCCTTCTCGGCCTCGACAAAGTACCACGCCCCGCCCAGCCGCCTCGACGAGAGCACCGCCGTCTACTCGGCCGGCCAGCTCGACCCGGCGCCCGAGGTGTCGCAGGCCACGCTGCGCCAGCTGTTTGACGCCTCCCAGCGCTTCGTCCCCGCCGACGAGCGCTTCTTTGTGCAGCCGGCCAACCACCCGGGCACGCGCGTTTTGGAGCTGCTGCAGCCGCGCAGCCGCGACATGTCGACCGTGCCGGCGCCGCTCGCCGCCGCTTTCCCTGCGGCCAACATCCTGCTCAACACGGCCTACCACAGCTTCGAGGCCGGCCGCATCGTCGTCGAGCTCGTGTCGGCGCGCCACCTGCAGCCCTCTGACGTGCACGTGACCCACGTCGTGCGCAAGACGGACGACTTTGTCAGCGTCGTCGTCGTCAGCAGCATCGACCGCTTCAGCGAGCAGACGCTCAACAGCCACCAGCAGTGGCACGCCATCGCCGAGGCCGTCGTCCAGGCCACCGCCGAGCACCTCATGGGCCTGTCGCACACCGACGCCATGCTGGCGGGTCTGCTGGTGGTCGACCACATCAACGGCATCGAGGTGTCGGCGACCGAGAGCGCCAAGCTGCTGCTCAAGAACGTCAGCGCCGAGCGCGAGCGCGTCCTGCGCGAGGGCGACCGCACCCTGCTGCAGCACGTCCTGCTGGGCGTCGACAGCGAGCGCGAGTGGGACAACCTGCCCGAGGTGGCCCGTCGGCTGCTGCTGAAGCGGTCGTGCGGCGGTGCCTCGCCCCTGTCGGACGACGAGATTACCTGGCTGCGCGAGCGCATCGGCGCCGACGAGGACGAAAAGTACGACTACACCGCCGTCAGCACCCACGTCGCCCGCTGCGAGCTGGCCGTGTCGCTGACCCGCGCCACCCTGACGTACGCCGTCGGCCACGGCGGCGCCGCCAGCGACAAGGAGAGCATGGAGGTGCCGTACGACGCCGGTGCTTCCTCCACGTCCCTCGCCGGCATCGCCCCCGCCCGCACCTCGCCCCTGCAGAAGCTGCGCACCTGCGTCAAGTTCCTCATCCTGTCCCTGACCGCCGACCCCGAGTACCAGCGGGAGCTCAGCTACGTGTCCGAGGGCGTGCCGCCCTTTGTGCGCTGGCCCGTCATGTTCTTCCTCAACACCATCTGGGCCTACTGCAAGCTTCTGCAGTCCATTCTCGTGCCCGTCATCCTCTTCAGCGGCCGCGACAGCGTCGCCCAGATCCGCCACCTCATCAAGGGCATGTCCACCGTCCTGCACAAGAACCGCATGGTCTCCGAGAGCTTCACCGGCGTCTCCACCTGGTTCTGGATCACCCTCGACGACGGCAGCCTGCGCCTCGCCCAGTACGCCGGCCGCCTCGTCGAGGAGCCCCAGGGCCTCGCCAAGCTGCAGTCCGTCAACACCTACACCGACACCCTCGTGCTGACTCAGCGCGAGATCTACGGCAAGGGCGGCAAGGTCACCAGCGCCTACGTCTACGAGTACGAGGACCGCGGCTCGCGCCTGCCCCTGCAGCGCCGCTGCACCGCGGGGCCCGACGAGGGCGAGCTCGTGCAGTACGACCACCGCGGCTACATCACCACCGGGTCCGCCATGCGCGGCATCAACAAGGTCACGTGGACCCTCTGGTACCGCAAGAGCGCCAAGCACGAGGACGAGCTGCTGTGGGCCGAGTACGTCTTCCCGCACGTGACCATCAAGGTCCTGTGGAGCATGCCGCCCCGCAACCCGCACAAGCGTCTGGAGCAGTGGATCCCTTTCTCGACCGTCACTGAAGCTACGTTTATTCAAGGCGACGACGTCTACCACGCCTCGTGGGACTACGAGCACAAGTTCCACCCCGAGGTGGCGGTGACGCTCAACGGCCAGGCCATCGACACGCCGCTGATGATCAAGGAGGACTGGTTCCACGTGCTGGACAAGCCGGAGAACTGCAGCTTCCTGTCGGAAAACCCGCTGCTCTCCTTTGCCTCCATCCGCACCAACCCGGTGACGCGCTTCTTCCGCCTCAATGTCAAGCACTATCCCATCCCGACGTCGGTGGCCCGCACGCAGCTGTGGAAGGCGTGGCGGAGCAGCCGCGAGATCGACGCCATCAGCGCCCGCTGGCTGGACGAGAAGCTGCTGCGCCGCGACCGCATCATGCGCCGCTACTGGCGCCTGCGCGACTTTGGCCGCCTGGACACCGCCACCGCCTACCTCGACGCCCACATCGATACCATCATGGCCCGCGTCGACATCGACCCGCAGACGAGCGCCTGGACCCTGCTGGCCTACAAGAGCAGCGACCTCTACGGCTTCGGCCAGGGCGGCGACACCGCCATCAACACCCGCAAGATCGAGTCCCAGCTGTGGAGCAGCGAGGACGAGCTGCACATCCTGGCCATGGACACGTCGACGTGGCCCAACGACCCCGGCGGAGTGTCCGCCTGCCGCCGCGACATGGTCAACGACCTGCGCACCATCAAGTGGCACGTCGTCGCCGAGTCCGCCAACGACTACGGCGTCCCGCGCTTCCAGATCGAGCGCAACGTGCAGTCGCTGACCCTGCTGCCGCTGTGGGGGCTTGATTTCCTGAACCCGACGCACGGCGTGCTCGAGACCTGTCTGGACTCGGCCGTCGTCCAGCGCTCGCTGAACACGCGGGCGGCGGACATTGCGCAGAACTTCTTGCCCATCCTCACCAGTCTCGTCCGCTGCGCCCGCACCATCCACCTCGACCGCCAGGACGTCGAGGAGGCCACGCGCGCGCTCGTCGACCTCAACACGTACTTTGAGACGTCGCGCAACTGGAACGACGTGTGGAAGCACCCGCTCGTGCAGCAGCGCTGGCGCGAGCTCTGGCTCGTCGACGAGGCCGACGCCCTCAACATTGGCGAGTGGTGGGACTACGAGATGCCCACGCTCAAGCAGCTCGACGAGGCCCTCAACCTGTGGTGCCGCTACCTCTTCATCTTTTCGCTGCCCGTCCCCGAGCACATCCCCGACGTCTTCCAGGCGTCGCACCACTTCACGGGCGCCACCTACGGCATCGTCTGCAAGGCCAAGCGCAGCTGCTCGCTGCACATCTGGGACCACTGCATCAGCTTCCGCGAGTTTACCAACTTTATGAGCTCGGCCGTGTCGTTCGACTCGCCCTTTGTCAACAGCTCGCTCATCTCGCTGACCCACCTGAGCTGCGTGCTGCTCGAGCACCACGCCGACGTCGTCCTGCCCTGCTGCGACTACTTCAACCCGGGCTGGGAGGTCGAGCTGGGCACCGCCGAGGGCGTGCTGGAGCACCGCCACACCTTTGCCCGCAAGATCGACCCCGTCGTCAACGGCATCTGCAACATGGAAAAGTTTGAGCCCATCAAGACCATCAAGACCGAGACGCCCACCGTCGTCATGCTGTCGCACATCCAGTATGCCAAGGACATCAAGAACGCCATCATGGCCACCGACATTATCGTCAACAAGTGGGGCTTCACCGACTACCGCCTGCACGTCTACGGCGACCAGGAGCGCGCCGCCACCATTGCCACCGAGTGCCAGGAGCTCATCGCCTCCAAGAACCTGCAGGACCACTGCATCCTCAAGGGCCTGGGCAACCCCTCCGTCGTCCTGCAGGACGCCTGGCTCTTCCTCAACTCGTCGATCAGCGAGGGCCTGCCGCTGGCCATGGGCGAGGCCGCCCTGACGGGCGTGCCCGTCGTGTGCACCGACGTGGGCGCCTCGTACTGCGTGGTGACGGACCGCGCGACTGGCGACCGCTTCTCCGAGGTGGTGTCGCCCAACGACTCGGAGTCGCTGGCCCGCGCCCAGATCAGCGTCATGGCCCTGCTGGGCCCCTGGGCCGCCTACGCCGGCGACGCCCCCGGCGAGGCCGTGCCCGTGCTCGAGTACCCCATGCCCACGCCCGCCCAGGTCCAGGCCATCTCCGCCCGCATGTACGCCAAGACAGAGCAGCGCCGCGCCCTCGGCATGCGCGGCCGCCAAAACGTGCTCAACAACTTTTCGTCCGAGCGCTACCTGCGTGAGCACGAGCAGATGCTCTGGGTCGGCAAGCAGAACAGCCCCGTCAACCGCGCCCGCATGGCCGCCATGGCGGCGGCCACGGCAGCGGCCGGCGGCGCTGGCGCCCTTGGCACAGCCTCGCCCCGGTCCTCGCTCGTCAAGGCCTCCTACACCGTGCGCTCCCGCCCCGTGTCCCGCCTCACCCCCGAGTCCTGGATCTCCCTCACGGGCGAGGACGAAACCGTGCGGGGCTGGCGCTCCGGTCTCACCTCGAGCGCCACCAGCGTCCGCTCCTACTTCCGCGACAAGTCCGGCAAGCTGCTCGGCAGCGAGCCGCCCAGCGACCCGGTCAGCTCCAGCGCCAGTTTCATCGTCTAGTGATGTCTCTCTTCTCTCTCACTCTCTCTCTCTGTCTCTCTCTCTCACGATCTCTCTGCATTCCTCTCTCTTGCATTTTCTCTCTTTCTCCCTCTCTCTCCATGCTTATGCATAATCATGATTTCCTTTGTCTGCCATGTCTAATATTCTAATTTGTCCTTTGCATTTCCAACATGTTTTGCCAATTTTTTACCATTTTACCCTGTTCATGGCTCTTTGTCTCTTTCCTTCGTTTCCGAGAAACAATTTTTCTGGTTTTTTGCAAACAAAAAAAATAATGGTAAAAAAAGTTGGCCTCTCTTTTTCATTTCAGCCTCTGGCGAGAGCTAGCAAAGCGTTGCAGCACCCCTGATTCACAATTAGATGTTAATACTGTATAATTGTATACTGTATAATTTTTTTAAAAAAACATATAATCAAGCATTTAAATACATTCGTGCCAGCATTTTGACAGTGACTTGTGCCGGCTCGATAGTGACTCATAGCTGCTAAAGTGTAGTGGGTGTCCTTGGTACGGAGCCTGAGCGTTAGTGAGTGCCAGCGGGGAGCTGGCGCGCATGCTGGCGGATGGCGGGAGGCGGGCGGTGCAGCAGGCAGTTTGCTCGCAGAGGCGCCCGAGCCGATTTTTTTTTAGCGAGGGATGACAGGGTCGCCGGCCTTTGCGTCCACCCGCGACCCTGCCGCGATCCTGTCCGCGATCTTGCCCGCGATCCTATCTGGTGCATGATATCGTACATGGGTTGAATTCCCCTTGTTTCATTCTCTTCATCATGGCCAAGGAACCAAAGTCGCCCGTGGCCACCGCGTGGGAGGTGCGCATGGCCGCGGGCGAGCCCGCCGCCGCCGTCATCCGTGTGCGCAACCTGGCGACGACGACAACGGCCGCCGCCGCCGCCGCCGCCGCGCCGCGCAACGCCTGGGGCGTGGCCGGCCGCGCCCAGCCGCTGCTGGTCTCGGTCGAGGTCGGCCTCACGCAGCCGTTTGCTGAGGCGTCGGCCGACGACACCGTGTCGGCCGACACGGTGCACTACGGCACGCTGAGCAAGGCGATCCTGGGGGCGGTGGCAGCTGGCGGTGGTGGCAGCACCACTACCAGTGGTGGCAGTACACGAAAAGGCCTGCGCTCGGTGCTCGACACCGTCTGGGCTGCCCTCACGGGCGCCGCCGTGGACGGCCGCCCCTCCCCCGCTGCGCCCGTGCTCGACCCCGGCCGCGTGCGCCTCCTGTCCGTGTCGGTGCACCTGCCCAAGGCGACGCGGCTCGGCGAGGGCGCCTCGCTGACGGCCACGGCCACGGGCTTTGGCAGCAGCGGCCATGGCAGCGGCCATGGCACTGGCCCTGCCTACCGCTACGCCGTCGCCCTGCGCCTGCTCCGTGTGCGCGTGCCCACCCTCATTGGCGTGCACGCCTACGAGCGGCAGGGCAAGCAGGCCGTCGTGGCGGACGTGGACATTGAGCGGTACGACGACGACAACGACGACGACGGCTATGTCGAGCTGGAGCACGTCGTGGAGGAGGTGAGTGAGCAGGATGAACTCTTCTGTGCTTCCCACTCTGCCTCTTGTGACTGGCCACCTTTGCTGACTCCAGTCCCCCCACCCCCGCAGACCCTTGAGTCCAGCAGCTACGAGACGCTCGAGGCGCTGGCCACGCACTTGGCCCGGCGCATCCTGCGTGAGCACAGGCGAGAGCCGTCATCGTCGTCGAGCCCCAGCACCGGCTGGCAGGTGCACGTGGCGCTGGAAAAGCCAATCGCCGTGCCGTCGGCCGACGCACCGGCAGTAGAAGTGCGGCTAAGCGAGTGAACAAGGCGAACAAGGCGAACAAGGCATGCCCTTGGCACACTGCCAATCACTTTGCTGTCAGACTGCCAGTCTTGATGATATCCATACAAAATAGTATTCTCTATTGACATGCGCGGATGGAAGTGCACCCGGTAGAATGCATTTTCCCGGTATCACAACTATGGAAACACACCATGCAGCCGCTCACAACGCCATCCCACCCAGACCCCGAGAAATAGAAGCAAAATATATGTACAAGCAGTGCAGACGATAATACACAAGGCACGTCATGACAGCTCTGGTTGGCGTTTAATCGATCAGAGTCCCCATGCCGCGAGGCTTGGAGTTTGGCGAGATGGTGTGCGCCTCCAATCCGCATATCGGGGGCGACGCCGGCGGCGGTGTGTGGACGTCTCGATAGCGACACGGCGACGACGAGTGGTGCCGTTCGTGCCCCGAGCCGCACCACATGCCGTCGCGCTTGTCTTCTTTCCCGCACTCGTTGCTGCTCGGCTCGTCGCGAAGACTCGGCAGCTTCGTAAAGTCGGTAATGTCCAACGACTTTGCCACGTCGTGGCTTCTGCTGGACTCGGGCGTGCGTGGCATCGTCTCCAGAGACAGAGACTTCTGCTCTTTGGCCGCAGACGCCGTGTTGACCGTGTGCTTGGTGGCTCGGAAGAGGAGGGGCATGTTGTTCGCCGCTGCCTTTGCCTCCTTCTTGATCTTCGGATGCTGCGCCTTCTTTGCCTGCTTGCCTGTCGAATTCTCCTTGTTCTTCGACACCGCCTTCGACTTGAGCGTTGCCTTGCCCTCCTTTCGTGGACCGGCAGAACCTGGGGAAGAGCTGGCCGCGTTCTTGGCAAGCTGGAATGGCAGCTTGCTTTGCCGTGGCGCTCCCGTGGCCGGCTTGCTGCTGGGCAGCCGTTTTCGTCCAGGCTTTGGGCTGGGAATCGGTGTCGGAATGGAGGTCGGAATGGAGGTCGCCTGGCATGGCGGTTCGGAGGTGGGTTTTGCTTGCGCAGACTCCTCTTTTCCGCTCTCGGTCTTGATGCGCACAGGCGAGGCGTCGTCGAGCTTGTCCAAGACCACCTCGAGATCCTCGTGCTTGTGCCCATCCCCGGTGACCATGTAGGTGCTGGGGCTGCCGAGCTCTTGCTGGTCCCAGCGAGGAAGGCCAGTCAGCTGGGCCACGTCGTCACAGCTGCCGCGCACCACATAATCCCAGCAGTCCTTGAACTCGGCGCCCTGCGGCTCGGCGTCGACGTTGATCCAAGCCGTCAGCCCGTGTCGACTGCTGCGGGTGACCTGGCAGAGCTCCTTGACGAGGCGGCGTACGCCGGGGATCTTCAGGCTGGTGCCGGCCACAATCACAGCATCGGGACGGCGGCGCAGGTCGGCCTTGGAAACGTTGCCGATGGCCTCTTCGTCGGGGTTGTATTCGTTGTACAGGACGATGCGGGGACGCAGACGGCCGATGCCGTGGCTGCGCTTGGCGACAGCCGTGCGCACCTCATCGACGACGGCGCAGTTCTTGCACGGTGGCGGCTCGGGGCCTTCGAAAAGCGAGCCGTCAAACTTTTCCAGCTGGCCGCATTTGGAACAGACCATCTTCTCCAGCCCTCCATGCAGCTGAATGGTCACAGGCCATGGCGCCTTGGGGTTGAGCGGCACTTGGGTGGCGAGCGGCTCCATGGACGTGTCAATGCAGTCGATGTTCTGCGAGTAGAGGCGCAGGAGACGGCGTTCCGACGCGAGAGAGGCGAGCAGTTCGTGAAACGGCGTCGGCTTGGCCTTCTCGGTCATGTGGGAGAGCTCGCGCACCATGGAGTGGAAGGATTCGGTCGACGAGTCGTTCTTGTATACGGACGCATCAAACAGGTGTTTGCCCGACCCGCGGATACCGTGCTGTCCGCGAAGGGTCGTGAAGAGGCCTGTCGAAGAGCGGAAGTCGGGAACTGAAGGGGGCCACAGGTTAGCAGAGACAAAGAGACACAGAAACAGAGAAACAGAGAAACAGAGAAAAACGTACTTCCGGCGGACACCGAAATGCCAGCCCCGGCGACGACGACAATCTTCTTCTTGGTGCGAAGGGCCCGAAGCAGATAGTTCAATTCGACATCCGACTCTTCGTCGTTGCGATCCAGGTCGATGTGACGCGTCATTCGAGGCCGCGGCGGTTGTACACGGCGCTTTTTGGCGGGCGGCGGCCCGTCGCCGCGTTGGCGAGACTCCTGGGACGCGTCATGGGGAGCAGATTTTCGTGGCGACGAGCCTGTGGACTGGGAGGTGGTGCTGGGCGAGGGATACCGCTTGGCGTGGTCGAGGGCTAAGAGCTGGGGCGACGAGGGTGGCGAGGGCGATTGAGAAAGCATGGTTAAGGGAGACGACGGGGGCGACGAGACAGCCGACGACGACGGCGTCGTCGATGCTAATACTTCAGCCATGGCGCGGACGTGTGTTGGACATGAACAAAAGACAAGAAGCAGACAAGAAGCGCCAGAAAAGGGGTCGGAAGCCGTGGCAAACGAGAGACGGTGGCTGCAGAAAGTCGGGCCAGAAAGTGGGCCGGCGGAAAAAGAGAAACAACAGAGAGAGAAGGAGGGACGGGAAGAAAGGGAGGAAAGGGGGGAGGGAAAGAGAAAACGCGAATGAGAGCTGGGGCTATGTCATCGTGTGTCCCGGTTTGCGCTGCGTTGTTGTGTTGCCGTCTGTTTGGCAGCGGCTGGTGTGTTGAGTCGAGGATTCAGAGGTTTGCAAAGGTCAAGAGAAGGAGATTTGGTTGGGTAATATTGCGTTTAAGCAAGGAGTGGCCGTATTATCTCACACAGTAGCGGTCAGTGGGGACAAAAAAGACGCTCAAACAACAAGGGAATTTATGGAGTGGCATTAGGCATTTGTATTTGTAGGAACGGAGGAACCGAAAGACGGTAAAAGGAAGGCGGCACTGCGGGCGGAGATTCAATTAGGAAAGCACGCGCTCTGGGACGAGGGCGACCGGCACGCACTAGTTGGATCGCAATTTCTCCACGAGGGGACAATTGCACGGTGCAGTGGTGCTGGGAGGAGGGTCCTCGAAACAACCTTTGTTCCGACACTAGGGCGGGTGCTGGTAAGATAGTTTGTTCTCTTGCCAGCTGCGTTCTTTGCGATTTCTGCTGTTCTGCCCGGCCGTGCCTTGTCGGCTGATCCGCAGGCGAAAAGCCCACCCTCTCCAGTTCCCGCTGCAATGCTCGCCCTGTACAGACACATATACCAGACACATATATTTGTACAGACACAAATGCAATCACGTTTCCATTTTCTGGACCGTTGCCAGGGCGGATCTGCAAGCGGTCACAGCCATCGTACTTTGGATCGTTCCGGCTAACCGGCCTGTTGCCGGCTGTCCCACGACCACCACAGCTCTGTAAGATACAAATATTATTTCCCTGAATGGATTCAGGCTCTCTGTGTGATCCATGCAAGAACAAAGGGCTGCTCATGCATGCAACAATATCACCAGTCTTGGTGGCTGTTGGGCTGCGCGGCGACGGCGTTGTGACTGCGTTGCTTCGGTGACAATAGCGCATGCTTGAAGATTTGGCGCAGACAATGGACCCACGCACGTCAGCCGTGTGGGCAGGGCTGAGAAGAGCACCACTGTTTGCGCAGCGCGTTGGTCCAATCAGACGCGACATGCCGCCAAATGTGGCTGAGGCAAAAATGTGGCTTGTCTCCACAGTCCCAGACCACGCGCGTGCCGCCGCATCGCAACTGCCGGCGTTTAAGCTCAGCTTCGTGCTGCACAGCAGACAGGACGAGTCGGCACGCACGACACACACTGTCACATCACGGGCTTGAGTCACCCGCGTGGTTTCTGCAATCCAAGTGGACAAGCACAGCGATTCCAGAGCAGTGATTGAGCTGCATGGCCGCGCGGACGTGCCTTTCCCTCAGAGACAATTCGCCTCGAATCTCGGGTCTCTTCTGCGCAGCTTCACCGTCTGCGGGCTTCTCCTCTTTCTCCATACACCCACCCTTGATCTTTTCACCGATGCAGGCTATATAAAAGAGTGGCCCTCTTCCCGTGTGGTCGTTCTCTTCTAAGCCTGGCAGCCATGGCAACCGGCGCGATGCCGCTGATGCTGGACAGTGCCATGGACGCAATGGCTTCGGCCGTACCGGTCGGCCTGGACGACGTGGTTGTCGACGACGTGGATCTGTTTGGCGACCCGGTCGTGGACCTTGCGCTGCCGCCACATCGCCCCCCTTCGAAGCCGCTCATCAAGCGCGTCGACGAGCTGCGCACCCGAGGGTCTTGCCAGTCCGTGTCCTCTCTGCCCCTCGACACCCCCGTGTTCTGCCGTCCGCCTGCTTGCTGACCGGTGCGCAGGAGAATCGGCTGGTCCCGACAGGGGACCATTGCATCCATCGCCGCGGACGGGCATTCCATCGAGCTGCGGTATCTGCGCACCAACCCTCGCGACGGCACCTGGGGCCTCAGCGAGCCGACGTCGTGCACGCAGTTTGGCGACAGCCCACCGGTGCCGGGGAACCCGATTGTGCATCTCGCCTGGGCGGCCACTGGCAGTCCAGAGCTGGCCGTCATCGACGCCGTCGGCCGCGTCAGTATTCTCACCTTTTCCATGAACCTGAACCGCCCCTACCCTCTCCGGCCGTGGGACGTCGACCCGATCGACGACCTGCACGCCGTTGTCGGCTCGTACTGGCTGCCGCTGATACCGCAGAGCAAGCAGGTAATCCACCGGCCACCGGCAGCGCCGTCCGTGTCCCCGTCCTGTCACGTCGCTCACACGGTCTAGTACAACGTCATCCACGGCCCTGCCACGCGCGAAGACCATGGCTACCGCTATGACAGCACCTTTGTCCACGCATTCGGTCCCTACCACCCCAACCCAGCTAGAAGCGCTCTGCTGTGCGTGACGACCTGTGGCGTGCTTAAGCTCTTCTTTTCCCAGAACAGCAACAAGGTTCAGGACACGAGCATCGAGCTCGAGAGCGTCAACTCCTCTGACGATCTGGCGACCCACGCTTCCATCTGCTCTGAAAAGGGTGAGCACCTTCCTTGCGTCGTGTCGTGGGCCTTCTCCCTGGCTAACGTGGCAGGTAACACCCTTTTGATTGCTCTGGCCACGGCATCCGGGCAGCTGAAGATTGTGCGCGCCATTATCCACTGGGGACTCCCCCAGCAGGACAAGCAAGTGCCGCCGCAGAGCATGCCCCTCAACCCTACCCTGCAGCACAAACTTGCGGCCGTCACATCCTGGATGCATCACGGTGGTGGCGAGTCGCCGTTCGACGTGGCCGCCGACAAGATATCCCTCCTGAGGATGCTGCCGTCAGCCGTATCTGGCCCGAACCAGCCGTGGTCGCCGCCTCTTGTGCTCATCGTCCGCACCTATCTGCCCTCGCCAGCCTCGCCCTTTCCCCAGGAGACGCAGAGCATCATCGATCGCTGGGAGCTGGTGGCCGACCCGTCGCCGCAGACCCTGCACGTCGCCTTTGAGCAGGTTGGCACGAAGCCGCCGCAGACGAACACGCCTCAGGTACGCCCCCCTTCTCTCTCCCTCTCACCCTCCCTCTCCCTGCCTCTCTTCTGGCACACAGACGCTGACAACCCCGCAGGGCTTGCCTCGTCTGCACAAGCTCGAGCCCATCGTGCTCAGCAAGGCGGTCATCTCCATACACACCATGCTGTTTGGAAAGGTGATCTGCATATCGTTCAGCGACGGAACCGTGCAGTACCGCGACCGATTCACAATGGAGGAGACGTACAACGAGGCCAACCAGACGAAGATCATGACGCTGAACCAGGCCGGCTTCGAGTTCGCCAACCCCGCATCATGCGTGTCTGTTGCCTTTTCCCCGACAAACTGCACCTTTGTGCAGCTGTGCGACGACGGCCAGGTCAGGTGGAACAGCTTAAAGTATCCCGTGTCCGATATTGGGACCAGCCCGAAAGACAGTAGGTTCTGAGCAGCAGCCAGAAGCGATGATGCAGCTAACTGTGTGAAGCGGAGTATGCGGCTGTCGTTGCCGGCCTCACGACGGCGGTTTCGACCGCCTCGTTCAACCAGATGACCTACGACGACATTCTGGCTACGGCCCGGCAATTTGCAGACAAGCCACGTAAGTTGCACGACAAGTGCCGTTCGTTCCCTTGCTGACCGCGCTGCCCGCCCAGGATTCGCCTACGACTGGACGATGGAGATTGTGCGCATGCTCAAAATCAATGTGGACTACTCGGAAGAAGCGCACCACGACCAGCTGGTCAGAAACCACTCCCTGCAGCTGTGCCTCAGCATCCTCAACCACATGGGGTTCCGGGGCGAATTCCAGCCTAGGGCCTTTTGCGGAAAGTTTGCCATGCTGGCGCTGAATGTGCGCAACATTGTCATCCTCATTACCATTGCCAGCAACACGCCGAGCAAGCTCAATCCGCTCGACGAGCCAGGTAAGTCGCGTTGTGCAGTGCGAAATCGTGTGGATGCTGATAGTTCTCAGAGGTCGTCGAGGCGCTGGCCGGCTGCGCCAAGTGGGCGCTGGATCTCCTGACGTACATTACGGACAGCATGTTCAACATGCTGGAGGACCCCAAGTTTATGGTTCTGCTGTCGACGCCGCGGTTCGGCGAGCTGATCACGTACCTCAAGGAGCGGGACGAGGTGGCGTTGCACCTGCTGCTGTGCTCATCGACGCGGGGCTTCCTCTCGGCCGTGTGCCGGCGGCTGCTGCACCTGGACTCGATCTCGTCGCGGGCCACGCAGTACTACGAGGAGCAGCAGCAGCAGATGGCGGCGCTGGGCAGCGGGGCGCATGGGGCGGCGCAGCGGGCGGCGCTGGAGCCACTGCGGCTGGCGTACCAGAAGATGCAGCAGTACACGTCGTCGAGCCTGATCAAGGTGCAAGAGTTTGACAAGCTGCTGTGGACGCTGGGTGAGGAGATCCGCAAGACATACCAGCAGCGGGTGTCGCCGCAGGGCAAGATGGCGGGTATCGGCGCGGGGGCAGGGGCCGGCCACAAGGGCGGCCAGGCGACGGACGAGGCGATGAAGCAGCTGCAGGCGCGCAGCGAGCTGACGCTGCTGCTGGGTAACAACCCGCCGCCGTCGTTCCAGCCGATGCTCAGCAAGTTCTTTGGCGAGAACGTGCGCGCGTTCCGCGCCATGACCGACCCGGCCAAGCTCTACTTTGCCGACTACAGCATCCTCGAGGTCGAGGACGACGAGCGCACCCTGCAGGCGCGGCGGCTGCGTCGCAGCTACATTGACGTATTCAAGCGCACCGAGCTCGTGGGCCCGCGCATCGATGAGGCCGAGCCGGCGCCCCCCGACGACCTGCTCAGCCGCACGGGCACACCCGCCGCCGCCGGCCTGGCCTGGTCCTCGGGGCGGTGGCGGCGCTGCGTCCGCTGCACGGCCGTCATGGAGGACGTGTTTGGCTACAAGCCAGGGTACACCTTTGTGCTGGCGCAGCAGCGCAAGTGCAGCTGCGGCGGCAGCTGGGGGTTGCTGCCGCGGGGGACACTGGTCGGGTAGGGGAGACGGAGGAACGCAGATTGCTTATCTTGTCCAGATATGAATGAACAAAAATACCACCTGCACTTTGTACTGGTATTTGTCGTTGCACGTGACTTTCATAACTCCGACGTCGCCCGGATTACCAACCTTTAATGGGCAGAAAGCCAATTCTCCTGTCTCCTCTCACCAGCATCTCGGCAACCAAGCACCATGTTCACAGGCATCGTCGAAGAAGTGGGCGGTGAGTTTGCTTTGACCACTCATGTATGAATGCCTGCTAACTCTCCCAAGAGGTCCTCGCCCTCAACCCGCACGACGAGACGGGCGGCACGTCGCTGACGATTGGCCTGCCGGTGGGCTCTGTTCTGCTGTCGGACGCGGGCCTGGGCGACAGCATAGCCATCAACGGGTGCTGCCTGACGGTGACCGAGTTTGACGCACAGGGGACGGCGACGAATGCGGGCACAAAGACGTTCAAGGTGGGGGTGGCGCCGGAGACGCTGCGGCTGACGAACCTGGGGGAGCTGACGGCGGGCACACGCGTGAACCTGGAGCGGGCGGTGCGGGCGGACACGCGCATGGGGGGCCACTTTGTGCAGGGCCACGTGGACACGGTGGCGACGGTGACGCGGGTGGCGGCCGACGGCAACGCGCAGACGATGCGGTTTGCGCCGCGCTCGCGCGACGTGCTGCGCTACATTGTCTACAAGGGCTTTGTGGCGCTCGACGGCACCTCGCTGACCGTGACCGCCGTCAACGACGAGCCCGCGGCCGCCGGCGGCGGCTGGTGGGAGGTCATGCTCATCAGCTACACGCAGTCGCGCGTCGCTCTCGCCGCCAAGAAAGAGGGCGCCACCGTCAACGTCGAGGTCGACGTCCTGGCAAAGTACGCCGAGAAGAGCATGGCCGGCTACCTCGAGATCATGGCCGGCGGCTCCGGCATCGAGAACCTCGTCCAAAAGACCGTCGCCAACGCGCTGGCCAAGAAGTGAGGGGCGGGGGGGGAGAGGGAGGGGGAGGAAACAGGACAAGAAAATACTGCAGAATTGCAGAAGTAATTTGTCATCATTCATACAGTGTTCCTTCCCAACCCACACAAAAAATGCCAAACACAGCTTCGCTCCATGACCAATGCGCCAATCGCCAATCGCCAGTCGCCAATGCACCAATGCTCCCAATGCATTTCCAAAGACCATTCCTCACGCCCGTGCATCCGCCCAGGCCTCGGCAATCTTGTCCGAGATCGCCTTGGACACCCGCCGCTTGCTGCCCGGCAGCCCGCCCAGCGCGTCCGACACCATGGCCCGCTTGCGCTTGCGCGTGTCGTCGACGTCGTTGGCGCCCAGCTGCTCGTAGGCTTGCACGAGGGCGTACGGCGTGGGCCAGCGCCGCTGGATCTCGAGCGCCCGCTCGCCCGTCACGCCGCGCGTGCACATGAGCATCTTGAGGAACACGTCGCGCAGCGTCAGCGCGTCCGACTTTGACGTCAGCGACGCAAACGCGGCGTACGTGATGGAGTGCTCAGGGTTGTCTGTTGCCTGGTTGCCCGGGTTCCCCGCCCGCAGCTCCCGCAGTAGCGGCAGGTGGTTCTGTGCCGTGAGCACGCTCGTCGGCACCACGTGCAGCGGCCGGTCGGCGTAGCGCCGCCGCAGCCGCTTCGTCATCTGGGCCAGGTAGGCAATCGAGTCGTCGACGGAGCGCGTGTGCTTGACAAAGAAGCCGTTGACCACCTGCGTCGACGCCACCGCCGACTGCATCGCCTCCTCGTACCGGTGCAGCATGTCCGCGTCCATGCCGCTCTCCTCCACCACGTAGATGACGTGCCGCACCCCCGACCGCCGCAGCCGGAACTTTTGCTCCCGGAACCGCCCGTCGCGGATGCTGCTGACCAGGTCGTCCTGCCGCTTGCGCTCCACGATCCAGTCCAGCACCACCTCGTCCCCCTCCGCCCCCGCCCGCTCCAGCAGCCCCGCGTCGTGGCACTTGGCCACCCACATCGCGTCCCCCAGCGTCAGCGCCCGCACGCTCGCCTGGACCGCCTGCTTCGCCAGCTCGTCCTCCATGTACGTCCGCTGCCCCGTCACCCGCTCCCGCGTGTCCAGCACCAGCTCCACCGAGTACGCCCCCGCCGGAATCACAATCGGCTGCACGCTCGGCAGGGCGTCATCGGCCGTGATGGCGTGTCCGTCCGGGACGAGGTCGCAGAGCGGCGGTTCCGGGTGCTCTGGACGCTCCGGGCTGCGCCGTCGACGGTCCTGCTGGCCTCCTGCTGCTGTGTCCGCCGTGTCCGCCGTGTCCGCCGACGGCACCCTAGACACCACCTGTCGCAGCCGGTGGGCAATCTCCCAGCCGTCCTCGGTCAGCGCGTAGCGCTTGGCCGGCCGGCCGCGCTCCATGACCAGATCGTGGTTCAGCAGCGTCCGGATCGACTCCCATGCCGTGTAGAACTTGCCCGGCGGCCGCACCGTAAACGAGGCGTCGCAGTGCGGCTGGGCCAGCTCGATCAGCTCTGCCTTGCCCATCCACTGCCGCCCGTCGGCTTCGGGCGAGGACAGCGCCATGATGATGGCGTACCCGCCTTGCCGCAGGGCCGGCACGTATGGCTTCCGCTTTCTTGTCGCTCCACTTCGTCCGGTCGTGGTTTCTGCCGCTGCATCGGCAGCCGACTCCGCAGACCGCCCGGCCACCCCGGCGCCGCTGACTCGATCGCGCGACGCGCGCGGGAGCCTCTTCCTCTCCGGCAGGGGCAGCCCATTTTCGGCACAATGGCGTGCCAGGTTGTCCAGGAGCCGGCTGCACATCTTGGGCCCGAAGCCCTTGAGCGCCAGCAGCTGGTCCGGGTGGTCGAACCGGACGGGACAAGCGCGCAAGGACTCGTATGCATTTCTGTAGGCCAGAACGCCCTTTGTGTTCCTCTCCTTGGCCTGGTCCCACCACTCCTTGACCCAGCCGAGGAACAGCGGGTTGGCGCACTCGTCCGCGGCCGTCGCAGCCATGATGTTGGGTGTTTTGTTGTCGACAAGAAAGTACGACAAACGCAAAAAGTAAACAAAAGCCAAGGAAACCACAGCAACGGCCACCAATACCGTTCTGCAGCCGGTGCAAGGCCAAAAAGAAGCCAAAACAAGAGAGAATCAAAACAAGCCCGGGCTCTGCAGTCTGCAGTGGCTCTCTCAAGCTGTACCCTACCCTACCAAGCGAGCAGGATTGCCAGGGTCTGACCTCGAAGTGAGTCTAGCATGGAGCTGGTGTTTGTATGCTTAGTAAGGTTTATTAGTAAGGGTTCGGGGAAGAGCAGCCACGGTAAGCCTGCCTGCCCCACGCTGCCATGTAAAAATACGGTAGGTGGGGCTCCTTCCCTACGAGGAAAAACTCGTACTCATACACTCGTTGCCGCTGACTGCACGTCGGCCGCCTCTCGCCCAAGTCCTCAAAAAAAGTCTATACTCGATTCCTCACTAGATAGGTATCTTGCATCGCCTTCCCCCCGCCTCATGAAAATGAAAATGCAAATTCTTTTGGTCTGCGCACCCAAACTATGACTCCTGCTGCTATACGAATACAAGCACAAGTACTAGCACATCTTGTACGAGCACACGCCCTCGCCGAACCGTGTCGGGTCTGTGGTCTCCAGGCGGTACTCGATCTTGATGTCCAGGTCGCGCTTGTTCTTGTCGTTGGGGTGGTTGTGCAGCGAGCACTGCAGCTCCTCGCCCTGCTGCGCCGCCAGCGTGTCCTTGAGGTAGAACACGGTCTGCTTCCAGTGCGTGTACTTGGTGTGCGGGCCCGTCGAGAAGCGGATCGGCTTGTGGCAGGCGGAGAACTCAATGTCGAACCAGGCAACCAGGGCGTGGATGAAGTCGTCGCGCTTGCACCGCAGCTCAAACGGTACGCTGAACGCCAGGTCGGCCGGCTGGCACTTGTACAGGTCCAGCGTCAGCACGGGCGTCGGGTCTGTGACCACGGCCTTGAGCTCGACTGTGTCGACCAGGGGTTCAGCCAGTGCCGTCTCCTTAAGAGGCGTGTAGTCAAAGCCGTAGACGTTGTCCCAGACTGGGTGGTTTGGTCAGTGGGAAATCGAGCTAAGAATGAGCAGCGGGAAGAAAAACATACAGCCAATCTTCTCCTCCTTGTACTCGCCGTCCTCGATGCCAGCCACAAAGATGGTAGCCTTGTCGGGGAAGATGAGGCCGTCCTTGGTCAGGTAGCGGTCGCGGGCATAGAGCACGGTGTCCAGCATGCTCTCGTACAGCAAAAAGTAGCCCATCCACTCCGAGATGATAATGTCGACCTTGTCGAAAGGCAGCTTCACCTCCTCCATCTTGCCCTGCACCAGGGTGATCTTGTCGGACATGCCATTTGCAGCGACAATCTCGCGGGCCTTGAAGATGATGGTCGACATGTCCACGCCAATGACGTGCTTGGCGCCAGCCTTGACGGCGAACCTGCAAGGGTAGTCAGCAAGCTGTGCGCGGTTGCCAGCCTTGCGCGACGCCCTTTGCCACTCACATCGACAGAATGGCGGTTCCACAGCCGACGTCAAGAACGACCTTGTCCTTGAACAGATGCTTGTTCTGCACGATGGCGTTCATGTACGACTTTGTCCGGACCTCGTCTTTCTAGATTTCACAAGGGAGAGTAAATATACGTCTGCGACAGGGATAGAGAGAGGATGCGACGCAAGACAAGGCGTCGCAACATCAGTTTCTCACCAGCATCTCCTCGTGGATTCCTGTGTTGAAAATGTTAGCCAGCGTCCTCCAGTCATGCAGCCTCGTGCGCCTCGCCATTCCCCGACACCTCTCGACAGGGCTCCCTTCCTGCGCCTCTCTCCCTGCATGCAGGTTCCGTCTGTGCTCGAACCAATGCAAGTGGGGTGTTTACCATGGTGGTTGTAACTGGCAAGCGTTGTTAGCAAGAGGACGCAAGAGAATGAAAAAGGAGAGGGAAAAATGTGCATACCTGTTAAAGTAATGCTGCTCTGAGTGCTCCATCGTCTTGAACTTCTCCTCTGCCCGCTCAATATCCATCTCGTCGCCCATGATTGCGGTTTCAGGCAGAACGTCCTCGTGTAGTAAGCAAAAAAAACTCCGCCGAGAGAGGAATGGAAAAAAAAAGTAAATACGGTTATACGTCCGCGAAAAGACAAGTCGCAGCGACTCCAAAGGGAAAATGGCACAAGAACAAAAGAAGACAAGCTGTTGTCCAGAGAAGCCTTGCGGGCACACGAGTCGAGGGAAGGCGAACTTTGGGAAAAAAAGTTTAGCAAAAAAAACTGCCCCGCTAAATGGAAGAATGCCGTTCTATTGCGGCAGGCGGTGAGACTAGGGCGCCTGGTGTGCAGAAGGGATGATTGGCCTAATTGGACACTGGACATTTACAGGTTGTTCCCCCCCCCTGGGCGACCGGTTTAACACGCTAACGCGTGGCCTGGCAGCGCGCTAACGCCTGTGCTCTACCACAGCTCCCCTCAACGTGTTCACATCCAACGAATAATACACAAGCTGTTGGCTTCACGGAGCTGCCATTCTCTCCCTCTCTGCGCATTCCTCCCCGTGCCCTCTTGCGCACTCTCTAGTGACCACCCGTCTTCCACGACTGCCTGTGCTCATCGCACTTTCTCATTGACCGCCGATACACCCCCCTCCCCAGCCATGGCGTCCCTTCGCCAACTGGCTCTGTCTCTGGCCGCCGCCAGCTGCTTTGCCCCAGGAGTGGCGGCGCTGGCCCCCGAGGATTCGGCCTTGTACGACGGAATCGGCCGTGGCAACAACCAGAGCCTGCTATGGGGTCCCTACCGGCCAAATCTGTACTTTGGCACCCGGGCCCGGATACCTAAGAGCTTGATGACCGGCCTCATGTGGGGACGGGCCGACACCTACACAGACATGCAGCATCGTGAGTGTCCCGAGCCTTGGCTGTTGTTGGCTGCATGGGCCTGCAGGGAGGGTAGGCTGCCGCTGACCGAGCACAGAAATACGCTACACCTGCGAGCAGAACGAGGGCATGGCCGGCTACGGCTGGGACGAGTACGACACCCGGCGAGGCGGCATACAGACGATCCACGACGCAGGCAACAGCCTCGATGTCACCACATCCTTTGTCAAGGTGCCGGGAGGCGACAATGGCGGCAGCTGGGCTGTGCGCATCAAGGGCGAGCTGCGGGCGGACGCACCCGCGGACATGAAGACGACGGTTGTGCTGTACGTGTCGCAGGAGGAGGAGGGCTCCACGCTCGAGGTGGCCCCGGACACCAGCGGCGAGGACACGACCCTGGGCTTCGACGGCGACGTCACGCTTCAGGGGAGCTCGCCGGCGCTGGGCGGCTACAAGCTCGTGGTGTCCGAGGGCCAGGGCGACCACCCGACGAGCGACCACGCCTTCTCGTCGGAGCGCGACCTGAGCAAGACGGTGGTGCAGTCGCTGACGGCGCCCGAGGAGCACATCTGGCAGTCCAAGGCGCTGGTGTTCCGCCAGTTCAAGGAGTCGGTCGACTACGTGGTCGCACACTACGACCCCAACGACGCGCCGCCCCCGTGGCAGCTGTACCAGCTCCAGAACCGCCCGGGCAGCGGCAACGTCCACATTGTGCAAAAGGTGTTTGAGGGCCCCTTTGAGTTTGCCGTCCTCTACTCGAGCCTGTCCGGCGGCGGCCAGGAGCTGACGGGCGACGACGTCACGCGCGAGATCGAGGCGACCAGCCAGGCCTTTGGCGACAAGTTCTCGGACGTGTTCAAGCTGCAGAAGCCGTACACGGCCGACAAGTACCGCCGCTTTGCCAGCAACCTGTTCTCCAACCTGATCGGCGGCATCGGCTACTTTTACGGCTACGGCATTGCCGACCGCTCCTACGCGCCCGAGTACGACGAAGAGAACGAGGGCTTCTGGGAAGAGGCGGCCGAGGCGCGCGCCCGCCACCGCCAGACGCTGGACGGGCCGTACGAGCTCTTCACCAGCATCCCGTCGCGGCCCTTTTTCCCGCGCGGCTTCCTGTGGGACGAGGGCTTCCATCTGACGCCGGTGGCCGACTGGGACCTGGACCTGGCGCTCGAGATTGTCAAGAGCTGGTTCAGCCTCATGGACGAGGACGGCTGGATCGCCCGCGAGCAGATTCTCGGGTCCGAGGCGCGCAGCAAGGTGCCGCCCGAGTTCCAGGTGCAGTACCCGCACTACGCCAACCCGCCGACGCTGTTCTTCATTGTCAACGGCTTTGCCGACCGGCTGCGCAAGGCGTCGTCGGAGCAAGGTGGCAGCAGCGGGCTAGGCTCTTCTTCGTATCTGGAGAACGAGGCTGCCGGCCGGCAGTTCCTGCGCGAGCTGTACCCGCGCCTGCGGAAGCAGTTTGACTGGTTCCGCAAGACGCAGGCTGGCGACATCAAGTCGTACGAGCGCGAGGCCTTTTCGACGCGCGAGGCGTACCGGTGGCGCGGCCGCACCGAGCTGCACGTGCTGACCAGCGGCCTCGACGACTACCCGCGGCCGCAGCCGCCGCACCCGGCCGAGCTGCACGTCGACCTGATGTCGTGGGTGGGCCTCATGGCCAAGACGCTGATCAACGTGGCCGACCTGCTGGGCCTGGACGAGGAAAAGGCGCCCCTGGAGACCATCTACGAGGCCATTACGCACAACGTCGACGACCTGCACTGGTCCGAGGCCGAGGGCTGCTACTGCGACGCGACCATTGACGATTTTGAGGAGAACGTGCTGGTGTGCCACCGCGGCTACATCTCGCTCTTCCCCTTCCTGGTCGGGCTGCTGAAGCCAGACAACCCCAAAGTGGGCCGGATCCTGGCTCTGATCGGTGACAAGGAGGAGCTCTTCAGCCCGTACGGGCTGCGCAGCCTCAGCAAGAAGGATCCGCTGTACGGCACGGCCGAGAACTACTGGCGCGGCCCGGTGTGGATGCCCATCAACTACCTCGCCGTGGTGCAGCTTTATGTGAGTTTCCCCCCCTACTCCCCGCCCCCTGACACGTTTGTGAAGCCTTGCTGACAACTCAGAACGTGGCAACCCAGGACGGCCCCTTCCAGAGCCAGGCGCGCGACCTCTACAACCAGCTGCGCCGCAACTTGGTGGACACGGTCTTTAAGAGCTGGGAGGAGACGGGCTTCGCGTGGGAACAGTACAACCCGGACACAGGGGCGGGCCAGCGCACGCAGCACTTTACGGGGTGGACGAGTCTGGCGGTGAAGCTGATGACAATGCCGGAGCTGGCTGGCGGTAAGGGTCACACCAAGGACGAGCTGTAAGGGCAGCTGTGGGTATTAGACGGAACGAGCGGAGCGACGGATGTGATTTAGGACAAGAAGAAAGAAAAAAAAAAACGAAGCCATCTGTACGATATGACTGAGAACAGCAGATAAATCATACCGAACGACCGAAAAACCGGGAGAACAGAGAGACAAAACTGCCCAAAGGAGAAAGGTGCGTGCTGCGGGAAATGTGGCAGCCTGGAGCTGTGCCGCCCGTCCGCCACTCGCCCGCCTATAGCAGGCGGCTCAATGGCTGCTACCTAAATGCCTCGTCAGAGCCTCGTGGAGCGATGACGACACTGCTGGGGCATACAAGTAATAGTGGGAGGCCGCGCCACTACGCTAAGGCTTATCGCTGACGCTTCAGCAGGCAGTGGCGTACCGATAAGGTTAACCCCTCCCCTCCTCCTCCCGCCGTGCCTTCCTTGTTCGCGGGCGAATCAGCCTCTGTCTTGCCGTCAGCTGCCTGTTTCCCGTTTTCGTGGCGGCCGTCTCTCTGCTTCTTTTATATTTTCCCTCTTGGCGACCTCTTTGCTGATGTTTGTCGTTCTGGCTCGCCACATTTCCCAAGCCCATTCCGACTTTTAACCCCGCTGCACGTCTGTGCCGGCCGTTTGCTGCTGCTGGCTTTCGTCGCTGGGTGGTCTGACTGATTGCCACTGAATTCGCCTCCCTTACATCGGGCTGTCGTCTTCTCGTCTTTGTCGTCTTTCGTCCTTTTTTCTGCCTCGACTCTCCTCCTACCATTCTACCATGACGCAGATTCCATCGTCCTCGATTGAGGCACCCGACCCGTCAGAAACGCCTGCCGCGGCAACGGCATCCTCCTCGAGAGTACAATCCACGCCGTCCCGACACCGGAGCTCGTCGCCGACGGGCAGCTTTTACGCGATGAGCGACGACGAGGAGGGCGGATACAACACGGTGACGCACACGGAGACGGGCCGCGGCGTGAAGCTGCTGTATTCAAAGAGCAAGGTACGTACAAAAGTCCAGTCCGCCAGATGGAATGTCACCAGCAAGCAAGCTAACCAGCATCCTCAGGTCTACATCCACCCGACGCCTTCCGCCCGCGACAACATCCCCGGCTTCATCGCGCTGCTGGAGCAGAAGCCCCCCCGCAACGGCGACAGGCCGACGTCGTCGTCGTCGCGGGAGTCCGCGTCGCCGGCGTCGTGCGACCTCCTGCTGGCGTGGCTGCCCGAGGCCTCGCTGGGCGACGCGGCGAGCATCTACGTCAAGGTGGACCTCTGCGACGGCGACTCGCCGCCGAAGCAGACGTACCTGGTGCCGCCGCCGCCGACAATCACGACGCACCGCGGGTCGATTGGGCACTATGCGTTTGCGATCCCCGTCAGCGCGGTCTACTCGCTGCTGGTGCGGCCGCCGAGCCTGGGGTGGTGGTTCGGGTCGCTGATCATCAACACGCGGGCGGGCGACAGCCTGCCGGCGCTGTTTTTCCACGACAACGAGTGCCAGTCGACGATCCTGCAGAAGAAGAAGCGGGCGCGCGAGCACTTTGACCCGTTTGGCGAGCACGGCGAGATGTTCTGGGGCGGCGACGAGGTGCTGCGCTGGCTGCGGCGCTACGTGCACATTGAGCGCAGCGGGGCCGAGCCCAACATCTACCTGGTGGAGCCGTCGAGGGAGGACAGCGAGGCCTTTAGCGGCAAGCTCACGACGAGCTCGGCGTCGGCGATCGGGCAGCGCGACAGCGTAGCGGCGGGGGGGGGACAGGGCCGACAGAGCGGAGGAGGAGGAGGAGGGGGGGGGGG
The DNA here is from genome assembly GCA_014183095.1 of Harringtonia aguacate. Classification (NCBI taxonomy): domain Eukaryota; kingdom Fungi; phylum Ascomycota; class Sordariomycetes; order Ophiostomatales; family Ophiostomataceae; genus Harringtonia; species Harringtonia aguacate. The sequence continues at coordinate 268,450 of JACCPH010000017.1, forward strand.
AGCCCGTCTCAGCGGTGTGGCTGGCGGCAGCAGCTCCGCCCGCGACGCCGGTATGGACCCGATCATGAAGTTTGTCAAGGAGACCGGGTGGAACATTATGGAAAAGTTCAGCAAGGTGACGACGTTTACGCGGGCGGCGGCACAGAACGTGCTGGACGACCCGCGGGTGCCGCCGCAGGTGCGGCGGCTGCTGCGCAACCCCGAGGTGCAGACGCTGCAGGACGAGTTTGACAGCGCGCGGATCTACCTGGCGCGGTGGGCGATGGGGATGGCGGAGCAGAGCGAGCGCGACCGCAACGAGCGGATCTGGACGGCCAGCGAGGTGATGGAGCTGGAGAACACGGACGTGGGCGAGTTTGAGCTGCTGGACAGCGCCAGCGGGCTCTCGATGGAGGAGCGGCGCAAGCCGGTGACGCTCAAGGAGTGGAACACGTTCTTCGACCCGCGGACGGGGCGGCTGGCGGTGACGACGGACGAGGTCAAGGAGCGCATCTTCCACGGCGGGCTGGACGCGGACGACGGGGTGCGCAAGGAGGCGTGGCTGTTTCTGCTGGGGGTGCACGACTGGTACAGCACGGCGGAGGAGCGGCGGGTGCAGACGGCGCGGCTGCGCGACCAGTACGTCAAGCTCAAGGGCCTCTGGTGGGAGCGGCTCATCGGGCTGGGCGGGTCGGGCGACGAGGGCGAGTGGTGGCGCGAGCAGCGCGGGCGGATCGAAAAGGACGTGCACCGGACGGACCGCAACATTCCCATTTTTGCGGGGGAGAACATTCCGCACCCGGACCCGGACTCGCCGTTTGCCGAGGCGGGCACCAACGTGCACATGGAGCAGCTCAAGGACCTGCTGCTGACGTACAACGAGTACAACCGCGAGCTGGGCTACGTGCAGGGCATGTCGGACCTGCTGGCGCCCATCTACGCGGTGGTGCAGGACGACGCCATTGCCTTTTGGGGCTTCCAGCACTTTATGGAGCGCATGGAGCGCAACTTTTTGCGCGACCAGTCGGGGATGCGAGCGCAGCTGCTGGCGCTCAACCACCTGGTGCAGTTTATGGACCCGGCGCTGTACCAGCACCTGCAGGCGGCGGACAGCACGAATTTCTTCTTCTTCTTCCGCATGCTGCTGGTGTGGTACAAGCGCGAGTTTGAATGGCCCGACGTGCTGCGGCTGTGGGAAGGGCTGTGGACGGACTACCTCAGCAGCAGCTTCCACCTGTTTGTGGCGCTGGCGATTCTGGAGAAGCACCGTGACGTCATTATGACGCATCTGCAGCAGTTTGACGAGGTGCTGAAGTATGGTGAGTTTGTTTTTCTGCTCGTTTTTATTTGTTTATTTGTTTGTTTGTTTGTTTGTCTGCTTTCGTTTCCCTCTCGCTAACTACCTCCAGTCAACGAACTCTCCGGCACCATCGACCTCGAGTCGACGCTCGTCCGGGCTGAAGTGCTCTTCCGGCGGTTCCAGCGGCTGGTCGAGGCCGTCGACAAGAAGCAGAACTTTCCAGCGCCACGGCCGAAGCCCGCAGAATCTGCGTCTACGTCGGCGGCGGCGGCGGCATCGGCATCGTCGGCGGCACCGCCAGTGACAGACCCCTCGGAAGGCTCAGAGATGACGTCCTGGCCCTCCAAGTCCTCGCCTGCCACACCGTCACCAAGACGCAACACCGGCAAGGCACCGGCCACGTCGGCAGCGTCCACGCCAGCACCCGCTGCCGAACCGACGCGGGTCATCACGCCCGACCTGCGCGCCCTCCTGAGCCGCGCCATCTACGTGGTGCCGCACAACCACGGCGGGGAGAACGTGCTGTGGGGTCATACGAGAGAGAGCGGGCAGAGCAGCGGGCAGAGCAGCGGGCCCAAGTAGCGCATGCCTGGGCGGCTCTCCTGCCAGGGCAGACGCCCTGTTCTGTTTCGTTACTTGCATTCTGGCGCAAGGGACGGCGGCCTGGCGTTTTGGTATTTGTGTTTCTGTTTCTGTTTCTCAATCTTGTCTGTATAGCACATACATCCTCGCATACATGGCCGGCTCACGGTCTAGACATGGCATAACACGAGCCGCAACATGGGAACCTTGGGATCACTGGATCCTGCCGTGGTCTATCATTATGTAAATTTGTGCTGCTGCTGTTGCTGCAAACAAAAATGGTGCAAGACCGCATGAGGGGTATAGAGTAGAGCCCGCCCTGCCTCCAACGCCGTGCTTCCGTCCAGGCGGCCCAGCCGGACACAGAAAACAGCCGCGCCACCTTGTGCCTGGAGAGAGTGAGAGTGAGAGAGATGATCCGCTTTGCTGGTTCACCTTGGTGGCCTGTCTCATCGCATCCGCGGGCCGCTCGGCAGTCCTCCGCCAGGCCGTCGCGGGCCGCTTGGTAGTCCACCTGACCGGCCGCCGCCGCCGCCACCACTACCGCCCGAATATGACGAGTACTGGTCGGACGACGACCACGGCGCGTTGGCACCTGCATATGGCCGGTCGCCACCGCCGCCGCCGCCGCCGCCGCCACCTCCATACCCAGACGAGCCCCCGTAGCCTGGGCTGCGTCCGTAGCCGCCGCTCTGTGCCGGGCTGTTGGTGCGGCTGGTGCTGCCGCCGTAGCTGTTGCCGCCGGGGCTGCTGCCGTAGCTGTTGCCGCCAGGGCTGCCGCCGCTGCTGCCACCGCTGCCACCGCTGTTGAAGAGCCCCCGCAGCTTGCCCTGTGCGGAGCCGACGCCGGCGCCGCCGCTGCCGCTGCCGCTGCCGCCCGGGGCGCTGTGGGTGCTCTGGTAGCTGCCGAGGCGCTGGCTGGGCAGGGGGCGGGCCGCCATGGGGTCGCTGCCGGCGGTGGAAGGGGGTGGTGCAGCCGCACGGTTGCCAAAGGGGCTAGGGCGGGATGGCGGGAGGGCGGCACCGGCACCGACACCGGCGGTGGCTCGGCCGGGGCTGCCTCCCAGCCGGGGATGGCGCAGGGATTTGCTGGGGGCGACGCCGGCGCCGCCGCTGTTGTTGTCCCAGAGCGAGCTCAGGCCGCCGCCGCCGCCGGCGGAGGCGGACGAGGTGAGGTTGGCGCCGTAGCGGGAGCCGACGGGGGGGTGGCTGGGCACGGCGGAGGCGACCGGGGGCGGGGGCGCCTTGGGATCGGGGGGCAGCCAGGGAGGGAAGCCGCGGCCCTTTTCGGTGTAGTAGTCGCGCAGGACGCGGCAGACGTGGGTGTCGTCCTCGGTGTCGCCGTCGGCTTCGCCGCCGAGCAGGGTCGAGCGCAGGTTGGAGATGCGCGAGGTGGTGGTGGTGAGGATGTTGGAGTACCAGGAGGCCATGGGGGAGGGGAGGGGGAGGGGGGGGGGGAGACCGACAGGGGGAGGGCCGAAGGAAGGGGGAGATCGGAGGGGGGAGAGATCGGAGATCGAGAGACGGGAAACCAGAAATATTGAGAAGCCGGTTCAGATGCAAATTGATTCGCTGGTTGCAGACACAGACAGTCGCAGACGGAGAACAGCAAACAGCGAGAAAAAAAAAGAAAAAAAAAAAAAACACAGCGAGGTTGGACGGCAGGGTGGACGGCAGGGTGGCGTCCGTGTTGCGGTCAAAACGTTTCATGAGCAGCAGCCAAGAGAAGGCGGCAGAAACCAAGGCCACCAGACCCCATCCCCGCCTCAATGCTACGAGCCAGGAAGGCGCTAGGCTAGGCTATGCCGCCACCCACCCCTGTCAGAATTACATAAGCGGACATCCCAAGTCTCCGAGTGCAAAATGCAGCTTTGCCAACATCGTTCCTCTCCCCGTCTCTCCCTCCCCTGTGTTCCGGACTGCACGTCTCACTCTAGACGCAATGTCTCGGATCGGTCCAGCCGCGCGAATACCGAGGCGCGTCTCACGGCCATTTCTGTCGACACCCTCGCGCCTGCTGCTGCCGCCTCTGCCTCGCAGACAGAAGCTCTCTTTGTTCTGTCAGCCTCGTAGGCAGAGCCGGCAGAGGCCCTGTGCTCGCCTCGCCGCGTCTCGCCTGCTGTTCGCGCCCGCTGCAGCAGCGCTCCATGTGTCACAGCAGCGCGGCCGAGCGTCGTCCTCGTTCTGTGGCGACGATGCCACGATCTACGCCCTGTCGTCGGCCCCTGGCAAGGCCGGCATTGCGGTGATTCGCGTGTCGGGGCCGGCGTGTTTAGACGTACGTAGATGGCGGGCCATTGCAAGGCGAAATCTGGTCTAATGCAAGCCCCGTATAGATATACAAGGCCTTGTGCCCGTCTGCTCCGGCCCTCCGGCCGCGGTATGCCGCTGTGCGGACGCTCTACGGTCCGCAAGGCGGCAGCAGCAGCAGCAGCAGCCAGGACGGGCCAGCCAACGTCCTCGACCAGGCCGTCGTGCTGTACTTTGCCGGCCCGAAGACGGTGACGGGCGAGGACGTGCTGGAGCTGCACGTGCACGGCGGTCCGGCGACGGTCAAGGCGGTGCTGGCGGCGATCCCAGCGGCGGAATCGGCATCGGCATCGGCATCGGCATCGGCGTCCGTCGTGCGGTATGCGGAGCCGGGCGAGTTCACGCGGCGGGCGTTTATGCACGACCGGCTGGACCTGGCGCAGGTGGAGGCGCTGGGGGATGCGCTGGACGCGGAGACGGAGCAGCAGCGGCGGGCGGCGGTGGCGGGGGGTAGCGGAGAAAGAGGGGAGACATACGAGGGCTGGCGGGCGCAGCTGCTGGCGGCACGGGCCGAGATCGAGGCGCTCATCGACTTTAGCGAGGACCAGCACTTTGACGAGTCGCCGGCGGCGCTGCTGGCGGGCGTGGCCGGCCGCGTGCGACGGCTGCAGGCGGCGGTGGCGGCGCACGAGGCCGGCGGCGACCGCGCCAGCCTGCTGCGGCAGGGCATCCGGCTGGCGCTGGTGGGGCCGGCCAACGCGGGCAAGAGCTCGCTGATGAACCTCGTCGTGGGCCGCGAGGCCTCGATCGTGTCGCACGAGGCCGGCACCACGCGCGACGTCGTCGAGGCCCGCCTCGACATCCGCGGCTACCTCTGCACGTTTGCGGACACGGCAGGCTTCCGGGCGGGGGCGGCGACGGAGGCCCAGACGGAGGCGGCGACGGCGACACCGACCCAGCCGGTCGGCTCCATCGAGGCCGAGGGCATGCGGCGGGCGCGGCAGACGGCGGCCGACTCGGACGTCGTCATGGTCTTGTCGTCGGTCGAGCTGCAGCCACAGCATGTTCATAGCTCTGCGTCTGTCAGCACCTCTACCACCACTTCTGCCACCATCTCCACCATCTCTGCCACCACCTCCGCCACCTCCACCACTTCCCCCTCCCTCTGCGTGCGCTACGACGCTGAAACCCTCCGACTGGCTGCTCAAGCGCGCCAGCGCCTCGTGGTCCTCAACAAATGCGACCTCGCCCCCGACGCCCACACGCTTGCAACCCTGGTAGCCGACTTGCGCGCGGCTGTGGCCCAGGCGGATGACATCAGCAGCAGCAGCAGCAGCGGCGGCGGCAGCAGCAGCGCTAGCGGTGGTGGAGAAGGGGGGGACGCAGAGGCGAGACCGTCCCTGCCGCCCATTGTCCTCGTATCCTGCCGCGCGGCCGAAGCGGCGGCGGCCGGGGGGGCTCCTGAGGCCGGGGACCCGACTGCTTTAGCCAGCATAGCAGATCCCACTGACCCGACCGACCAGACTGGCCCCGACCCTGGCGGCATCCGCCGCCTCGTCGACCGCCTCGCCGACGCCTTTGCCGCCATGACTGCCCTCCCGCCCGACGCCCAGCACCTCCTCGGCGTCACTGCCCGGCAGCAGCAGCTGCTGGCCCAGTGCCGCCTCCATCTGCAGGACTTTCTCGACGAGGCCGTTCCCAGGATGACGACGACGACGACGACGACGACGTCGGCCGACGAACCCGACGAACCCGACGTCGTCCTCGCGGCCGAGCATCTGCGGTGGGCGGCCGCGTGTCTCGGATGCATCACCGGCCGCGGCGAGGCCAGCGACATGGAGGAGGTGCTGGGCGTCATCTTTGAAAAGTACGTGCAATATTCGACGTGTTCGTCGTGTCCGTCGTGTCCGTCTTTGCACTAACAGCCCTATAGGTTCTGTGTCGGAAAATAGCAAGAGAGCACGTGTGTAAGACGAGGAAAACGTGTATAAACGTGTATAATACGGATGAAGCAAAATCAATTTCGGCAGGGCGTGTGCCCGTTCACACTCTCTTTCGCTCTTTCTCTATCTGTCTCCCTCTCACTCATAAACGCTCTCTCTCCGGTCTATCTAGCTCTAGGAAACAGGGTGGAAGCATCTGGACGACATGTGCAGACGGGTCCAGATGCAAAAACAGCTGAAAAACACTAAAAAGCAGCAAATAAAACAGAATCAAAATTGCTGCGATCCTCCCGTCTGCGCCGGCGCGCGCGCAGACGCGCTGCAGCCGGGCCCAGATGGAGGACAGCAGCAGAAGCGCAAGGCCATGCATGGAGAACAAGCCCACGCCGCCGCGCGGTGGTTGGGTATTGAGCGGGCGGGCATGGGTTGAACAAGTTGAAGAAAAATAAAAAAAACAGACGAAAATTAAAAAATCAACGTCTACTCGTCGTTCTCATCGTCCTTGTCGCCCCTGATGGACCGCGTCAGTATATCTGTAGTCTGTGCTCCTGTGCATGCCAGCCGAGGGGGCGGTCGACCCTGCGGGCTCTGCAGCCCCGTCGTTGTCCACTCACTTGTTGTAGCCGCTGCGGCCCTTGTCCTTGGGAGGCTCCTCCTCGGTCTCCTCCTTGTCGCCTCTTTTCAGTGTGTTAGCACGAGCAGAGGACTGGTCTGGGAAGCTCAAAACTCACTTGTTGTAGCCACTGCGGCCGTACTCCACGGGGAAGACGGTGGCAGCAGCGTTCTCGGCAATGATGTAGGCAGCCATTGTGTATGTGTGTGTGTGTGTTGGGTCACAAAGACGGGCAAGAAGACAGGCAAGGCTGTGGATAGCTGGGAAGAGCTGGTGGGTGTAAAGATGTCTGCGCTTGGAAAAGTTTGTTGAAGTGCTGGTGAAGTGGATGTCTTGTCCTCAGGAAGAGACGGGGGGGGAGCCATCCTTTTATAGACAAGAAAACGGGCCAGACAACCTTGTCACAGCCATGACGCAGTCGTGCCATTCTGGCCTGCTCTGCCGTGAGAACCTCATCGTCTGCCTGCTCGTATCTCTGCGTGGCATTGCTGGCCGTGGTGGTGGTGGTGGTTGTGGCTGGCTTGTCAGAGTCTGTCAGATGGTTGCAATGTCGTCCCGGCCGCTGCATGCATGCCCTCCCCCCCTCCTCCATGCGTTCCGTGCGTCATCGACACCGTGACGGCGGGTCTGGACTCCTGTTGATAGGATGCCATTCCTGGCAAGGCAGCTGCATCTGCATCAGCACAAGTGCCCCCCCCCCCTCTCTCTCTCGGGAACTACGCAGCCTGCATGCATGACGGATACGGCGAAGCCGGCATGCACGCGGTCAGGCGGACGATCCCCAGGCAGAGTTTAGCGGAGACTGCGTGATTTTAGCCGTGATGCCACCGACAGGAGGTCCGGCAAGGATCGGGATGAATAATGAAAGAACGGTGGGAAATGGCGTGGGCGGCAAGGCTAGGATGAGTGTGTTTGCCTGTTCTTTTTTTACGAGTACTTGCTACTTGCTACTTTCTACTTTCTACTTGCTACTTCCATCTGTGGATCCTAAGCAGAGCTGGTCATCACGGTGGTTGCGGAGTATGCCGAATGGAGATGTTCGTACGGGCAGCTCAACATGGGCTGCTCCTCTCTGGAACCTCAAATGGCGGACGAGCAAAGTGGCAGTGGCAGTGGCAGCAGCGATGTGATTTCAGATTTGTCAGACACCGTCAGTGTACACAGCGGTCAGAGGTCAGCGAGGCGGACCTTTTTTTACCTTTTTTTTTGCCCTCATTTTTTCCCTTTTCGTCCCAATTTCTTGGTATGCACACCTCCATGTCAGATTCCCAATCGCACAACGGCGACACCTTCTGGAAGGCGAGCCGGGGCCACTGCCCGCCGCCCTGGGACCAGTAGCGCCCGGTTAGGCTGCCTGGCGGCGGTGGCGAAATGGCGGGCGGCAGGCACAGCAGAATGGGGCAACTGTGACGCAAGAGGAAGTTCGTGTCAGCAGCAGCAGCAGCGAGGGTGGTTCTTTCCTGCACCGGGGAGCGTCGCGGTTCTTGCCTTGCCTGCTGCCCCTACTGTCGGTGCCCTGCAAAAAAGGGCACTCCAAATGGCACCCCAAAAGACCCCAAATGGCACCCAAAAAGGCACTTATCGCTTGGGGCATGTTATTTTTAGACTGTCGTTTCTGGGATTTCCGACGTCTTCGTTTCATCGCTTTCACCATCGCTTCACCCTCGCCCAGACAGCCTACATACGAACACGACCATGACTCCGCTGGCGCCATGGCGACACACCAAAGGTGCGCCCAGCCGGCGCATGACTCTTGCCTTGTGTGCCCCTTCTGCACAGCCGGCTCACCTCTGCCTCGTCTGCAAACTGCGAAAACTGCAAAATTACGGAAACTGAAAAACTGCAAAAATTACGGAAACTGAAAAACCGCAAAAACCTGCTTTGTCGACCTGTTACTGCCGACCGTTCCGTTCCCAGCACTCCGGTGCTCATCCCCCAACTGTCGCTAGCCCGTCGCTAGCCAGCTTAGCTGGCCTTGCGCCACACATGCCCAGCAGGGCAGAGAGGGAAGACACATGGCTTGCGGCCGACACACACACACACACACACACACACACACACACCCACTGCTCGTACCCGCCGGTCGGGGTCTGCTGACCATGGACCACCATGGCCCCGGCCTGCGAGCACACGCAAGCCATGACAGTTTCTGTCAGATTTTTCAATCTGTCCGTGTACTCGTACCGTGACCGGCCTGACCCGCTCGGCCGATACACGACCCTACAAATGTAGACACGCCTGGCGGAAGCATACAGGCGGCGGTGCGATGACTCAGCACCCACTTTCAGGGGTCTTGACCGCTACCGCTGCCGCTGCCGCTGCCGCTGCCGCTGCCGCTGCCGCTGCCCATTTCCACCGTGCCATTTCATGCTTGACCGAGCAACTTCCCATGCGAGCACAGCCAAACCCCAAGCAAACAAACCCCCCCAAAGCCCATACTATGTAATACGGGATGTGACTCAGACGCATTCTGCTCTCCGGCTGCAGATTCCACCAATCGAACCCCTGTCCGGCTCTGCACAGGTCTTGCTGACCGAGACGTCGGGCTGATGCCACCGTTTTGCGCTTCGTGTTGTTTAGTGATCATCCCCCCCCCCCCATTAATACCACCGTGCCACCCCCTTTGATGGTAAGCATGCCTAAGCCGGCCGAGGCTTAGCTCGCCAGCCTGGTCTGACAGTCTCGTCTCGTCTCGCCCCTCGTTCCTCGTTCCCCCTACCGCTCTTTTGCGCCTGTCGGATCAGCCAACCTGGAATAGGACGAGGTCCGGTGGCCGGGGGGCACAACAGACACGGCCAACGTGTGATGGCGCCACCTCCGATGCGTTCTGGACAGCAGCAGGGCGACATTCTGCAGACCGCCGCCTCGGAGCAAGGGCGTGGCCAGCCAGGACGGCGCATATAATGTTAAGGCAGGCACGGCTGCAGTACTCGTATCTGACACGTAGGCATATACGAGTAATACATGTGCGTGCTCGTACGTCCAGTCCATTAGTAAGATCCACACCTCTATTTCTGGGAACGGGGGCGCCTTCCGTCGACACGACGACGACGGCACAAATCACACGTTGCAATGGTCTCTTTGTGGTAATTCTATCCTATCTGGACAAAAGGCACATGTGCGGCTGTCGGCAGGCTCCGCCAGGCCCAGACGCTGTGGAAAGCAAGCTGCCGTGGCACGCGCGCGCATGCCGGTTCTCCAGACCGCTCCCGAGACACAGCATGCCTCAACCGTCCTGCTCGCAGGGCTCAAGAAACATCCCCGGCAAAGTAGAAAAAATCAAAGGATGTGGTGGTCGAGGAGTTGTGTATCGCTGCCAGGAAGCTTGGTTGGCCGTCGAAGCTGTGGAGTGAGATTTGTGTAACTGTTGTGGGCACAATATAAACAAACGCAAACAACACAAACAACCAGGTGCACGCGTCAGGGCCGTCGACGAGCACAGCAGCTCGAGGCTGTCTTGGCAGCAACGGGCAGACTCATGTCTGGATGCACAAGAGACAGCTGGTTCCTCGGCTTGAAGAGCCTCTCTGCGGCATTGCTTCCCAGTGTAACACAAAAACTTTTGTTCTCTGCAGCGCCAATTTCCGTTTATGGCAGTCTAGCAAGCTGGACCTGTGCGCCGTGGTTTCCCATCCTTGTTTCCGCCAACACCCCCCCACACCCCCCCCCCCTTTGGCCGCCATTCTAGTCGTCCTCGTTGTCGGTGTGGTAGTCGAACGTGGTGGGCACCGGCGCGGAGGGCCCGTCGTCGGCGTCCGGGTCGGCCTCTGCCGGGGTGGTCGGTTTGCTGCTGGCAGCAGCGGCGGCAGCAGCGGCAGTGGCAGTGGCGGATATGGCAGCCGCAGGGATGACCTGTGGCTCATCCACGCCACCACCACCGCCGAGGATCGCCGACATCCACTCGGCCCACTCCCACGGCCGCTCTGCGCCGCCCGGCAGCGCGTTAAAGTACTCCCAGCCGGAGACGCCGCCGAAGCCGCCGCCGGTGACGGCCTGCAGGGCGAGGGCGACCTCGGCAGTGCGCTCGAGCGGGACGAAGCCGCTGCCGTTGGCCGGGTTGGTGACGAGGCCCATGACGACGCGGTGGGCGGGGACGATGAGCTCGCTGGTCCCGGTGCTGCCGACGCCGACAATGGCGGCGTACATGTTGGGCTGGGCGGCGTCGCCCCAGCCGCAGTAGAACTGGGCGTGGTACCAGGCGATGGCGTGGCCGCGCTGGGCCTCGAGGTCGGCGTAGCTGAAGCCGGACAGGTTGGCGCGGGGGTCGCGCGGCTGGAGGAGGGCGGCGGCGACGGGGGCGGCCGTCAGCAAAAAGGCGGGGCCCAGGTCGGCGCGCAGCCGGTCGATCAGGTGCACGACGCCGCGCAGGCTCATGTCCTCCTCGACGTCGAGGTCGAGCCCGTCGAGGCGCCGCGCGCGCAGCAGCCGCAGCAGGGGGGTGTAGTACCTCTCAAAGGACGTCGCCGACACTCCTTCTCTCCCCACGTCCAGCCGCGCAAAGCTGCCGCGCGCTGCCCCCCCCAGCAGTCCTAGCACGCGCACCCCCGCCGCCTGGCACGCCGCCACCTCGGTCCACAGCGTGTCGAAGCGCGCGTCGTCGGGCGCGTGGTCGTTGAGCGTCAGCCGCTCCGGGTCCTCGTTGACGTGGATCGCCGCCACCACCACGTGCGTCACCGTCACCCGCCCCGACGCCCCCCCCAGCAGCGGCAGCAGCGACACCACCGCGCCCTCGCGCGTGTGGTGCGTCTGGTGGTACAGCACAATCTTGGGGCGTGGCGGAATGGGAGCCATGGCGGCCGAGTTACGAAATGCGAAATGCGGGAGAATGCGTTTTCTCTCTCTCTCTCTCTCCCGATTCTCGGCTGGCTGGCCCTCTCTGCCCAATGCGGAAACTGCAATCGCCGGTTGACTAATATTACTACTGCACTACCTCTCATTATCCTACACAAAAACGATCAATAATACCCCCCCCCAAAGCCTGGACAGAAAAATTTGAACAAAAAAAGAAGAGAGAAAAAAAAGTGAAAAATATAAATGATGGTATGGTCGTAGCACCCCTATGCACTCTTTTTTCTTTTACCTCCTCACGCTGATGCTTGCTCTGCTTCCTCGGCTTCCTCCTTTCCTCGCCGTCTACCGCTCTGCTGGTGAGCTGTTGATCAGAAAGCCGTCCCGATCGTAGAGCCCCGGGCTGGTCGTCCGCAAGGGCGTCCGGTTCTTGCCGGCCTTGGGCGACCGCTGCTTGCTGGGCGTCGTCTTGTGTCCTCGGGGCGACTTGGGCGACGACGCCGATGCTGCGGCTCCTGATGTAGATGCCACTGCGAGGTCCTCGGTCACGCACCGCAGCGTGCTCCCGCCCATAAAGGAAAAGGGACGCACCGTCTTTGTGGCGTCTGCTGCTGTCGAGGCTGTCTTTGCTGTGGACGTCTCTGCGGCTGTGCCGGCCGCCGCCACCACCATCGCCGCCTTCCCAACCGGCGGGCTCTCCCCGCCCCCGTTCTCCTTGTCGCTGCTGCTGTTGCTGTCGCCACCATTGTGGCTGTGGCTGTAGCCCGCGACGACGCTGAACCGCGGCTGCGACGACACCCGCTTCTGCCCCAGCGCCAGGTACTGCCGGCTGCCCGTGCGGCTGCTGCGCGAGCTGTACCGGCTGGTCTTGTTGATGTGGCTGCTGTTCCGGCTGCTAGTGCTGGTGCTGGTGCTGCTGCTCTCCATCGCCCCTGACGTGCCGCCGCTCACCCGCTTCTGGTGCGGGTGCTGCTGGTGCTGCAGCGGCGACGACTGCCGGCTGCGCCGCGTCGGCGAGGCGGCGTATCCACCACTGGCGGCGGCGGCGGCGGCGGAGAAGGACGAAAACGACGAGAGCGACGCCGGCGACGCCGGCGACCCGAAGCGCATCGGCGAGCCGCCCTGCGCCGACGGCGACGGCATGCCGCTGTACGTGCTCGACGTCTCGCTGTTGGCCACGCTGTTCATGCGCCGCAGCTCCACCGCCGTCGCCAGCAGGCTGTTGGTCGTAAACGTCGACGCGTGGCGGTCGGCGGCAGCGCCCGCCGGCATCATCGACGGCATCGACGGCACCAGCGACAGCCGCGGCAGCAGCGCATCCTCCGGGCCCAGCGTCGGCGAGTCGTCTTTGCGCAGTTCGGTGTCGACCACGGCCGCGACCGGTGCCAGTGCCGGTGCCAGTGCCGGTGTCGCTGCCGCTGTTGTCTTCTTCTTGGTCTTGTTCTCGGCCACAGTCGCACTGCTGCTGCTGCTGCTGCTCGTCACGTCTTTGGCTGTGCCGCTCTTGGCGGCCGCCGCCGCTCCGGCAAACGTCGAAAAACTCGTCGTCGACGGGTTCGACACCAGCACCCGCAGCGATGGCGGAAGCGGCCGCGAGCTCGGCCGCCCGCTCCCCAAGAGAACCGACGTTCTGCTGCCCTTTGGCTGTGTGCTGCCAAAGGAAGACCGGATGCCGTTGTTCTTGCTGCCCGCCGTTGCCTGCTGCTGCTGCTGTTGTTGTGGTTGCTGCTGCTGCACTTGATTTTGTTGTTGCTGCTGCTGCTGCTGCTGCTGCAGTAGCAGCAGCGGCCGCAGAAGGCTACCGCGCTGGTTTGGTGCATAGCCCTCAGACCGCCGCGTCGACCGCTGCGGAACATCCGGTGGCGGCCCCGGGCTCGTTTTGCCCGAGCCCAACCCGAGGCCGATGCCCAGCCCGACGCTGACGGCCCGCGACCGGGACGTCGCCCCCGCAGCCGCGACCAGCTTCTTCTTGCCTTTCTGCTCCTCTTCCTCCCCGGGTGCGACATCGACTGCCGAGTCGCTCGGCGAGTTCTGCTGGCTGTTGCTGCTGCTGCTGCTGTCGGCCGCATTGTCCGCTGCGCCTGCCGTGTTGCCGTTCTTAGTCTCCAGCCGCAAATCCTCGCTGTACACTGTCGACAACGAAGAACGCACCGACGACCCGGCCGTCGAGTACGACGACGACGACCGCGAGCCCGGCGACGCGCCGCTGGCCGTCGTGGCAAACGTCACCATGGTAGATGGTGCGGTCGGCAGCGGCAGCGTCGGCGGTGCCGCGATGGAGCCCGCGATGCGGAGCACACGCTTGGCCGCTGCCTCGCTGCCGCCGATCGGGTTCGGGTTTTTGTTCGGGTTCGGGTTTGGACTCGGGCTCGGGCACGGGCTTGGGATCGATCTCGATCTCGGGCCCGGGCTCGGACTTCGACTCGAGCTGCGGCTGCGGCTGGGACTCGACAGTGCTGTCGGCATCTCCTCCTGGATGGGAGTGCCGTTGGCGTCTGTGCGGGACTCCTTGGTCACGACAAAGATGCTGTCGGCGTCGGACGCCGTCGACATCTGGGACATGCGCTTGTCGGCCTTGTCCGTCTTGTCGACCTTGTCCGCCTTGTCCGCCTCGTCATCGGCTGCGTCGTCGTCATCCTTGCTCGTCCGGGACGCGAACACGTCCTCCGATTTGCTGCCCTGGTATTCTTTGGACGCCTTGAACTGCGTCGGAGCTTCCGAGACCGTAGCTGCTCGTCTCCGCACGCGCGGCTGTCCCTGTTGGCTCTGCCGCAGCAGCCTCTGCTCCGTCGACCGCAGAATCTCCGACAGGGCCGAGTCGGTGCCGAAATGAGGCAGCGACTTGCGTGTCGCATCGGGCACTCGCGGTTGTTTCGGCTGCAGCGAGAGCGGCAGCGGCTGCAGCTGTAGCTGTTGCTGCTGTTGCTGCAGCTGCTGCAGTTGCTGGTATCGCAGGTACTGCTGGTATTCCTGGTACTCTTGGTATTCTTGGTACTGCTGGTGTTGAAGCTGCTGGTACGGATCGTACTGGTCGTATTGGCTGTACTGGTCGTACTGGTCGTATTGATCATATTGATCATATCGGCTGTATTGCTGTGGCTGGAATGGCTGGTAGTCACGCTGCTCCGAGTAAGGCGGGAAGAGGCCGGCCATGGCTGGAATGCCGGAAGTGGGTCCCTTTGGAATGTGTGCTGTTGGTTGCGGGGGCTGGACACCCATTCCCCGGGATATTGCGCTCGGGTGGGCGTGTGATTCTTGTTGCTGCTGCTGCTGCTGCTGCTGCTGCTGGTGCTTTGTTGTGGCCGGATTTTGGGACTGACCGCTTATGCTTGGGTGGTGTTGGAATACCTGCAGAGCCTGCATAGCCGATGCATTTTGCTGCAATGGCTGCTGCACGGCTGGCAGAGAGCCAGACGTAATGCGGGCCGGCGTGAGGAGGCGCTGCTGTGGCATCGGCGGCGGCGGTCGTTGCGGGTGCGATTTCGGCCGGGAAATCGGAAAGGCGGATTGGCCGGTGGTCATGATTAGGTTGCTTCCGTCCTCATCTCTGCCGCTGTTGTTGTCGCTGTTCTCCCTGTTGGTGTTGTTGCCGTTGCTGCTGTTGATGCCAGTGCTGAGGTTGATGCTGTTGCCGATATTTGTCTTGATCCCGACGTCTGGAAGGGTCGGCATGAAGAGCGAATTGGACGATGACACTAAGACGGGGCCCGCCGGCCGACGGCGTTGCAGTTTCCGCTGCCGCCGCTGCTGCTTGCCGCCGCCGCTGCTGTCGTCCTTCCCATGCCGGTGCCACAGCCGGTGGTACCGATACCGCCACCACCACGACAGGTCCCGCTCGTCCCGCTCGCTCTGTGTCGTCGAGAACGAGGCCGACGATGATATCACAGAATTCAGAGGGTCTCGGCTGGAAGACGACGTGAAAAAATTTGTCGCCGCCGCGACAGCGGCCGCCGCCGCCGTGGCTTCGGCCTCGTCCATCTGCCGGCTTCCGCTTTGCCGCACCATCATCATCGACACGATCTGCCGCTGCTGTTCCTCCTTTTGCCGTTGCCGCTCGAGGTACCGCTGCTTCCGCCGCCGCCGCTGCCCCGTCCACGCAAACAGGATGGACATGCTTCCGGCCAGCAGAGTAGAGCCGATGACCGCAATGGCAATGATGGCGCCAAGGGGCAGCGAGGAGCCCTCCACGGCCCGCTCCGAAAGTAGCCTTGCTCGAACAAACATGGCTATGGCAAAGGATCCAAAACAAAAGAAAAGAAATAGGAAAAAGGAAAAGAAGGAGGGAAGGGGAAGGAGAAAGGAAGGGGGGTATAACAAAGTGTGGATGAGTGTAGGGAAGAGAAAACCAAATCAGAAGGAAGAAAAGCAATCACGACGTTCTAAAACAGCTGCTCGCATGTCAGACTGCAAAAGAGCCGTTTAGAATGGCAGACATACTTCGAGCATCAACGTTGCTGGTCAGAAAAAAAAAAGGAGTGGGAAAAGTTGACGAGATAGCATGGGAAAAAAGTTGGCGGAACATCGACTTTCAACAGTTTTAATCTTACGACGACTCATTATTGACGAAGGAAATGCCAATGCCACAAGAAAACATGTTGATAAATGGCTTGGTTCGCCTGGAATGTGTCGTGGAGGGTGACCAAGGACAGCGTTCCTCCAACCTCGCCCAGCATGACCTAATAGTGGCATCAAATATCCCTTTTGGGTAATTGTCGCATTCCAATCGCATACTGAAAAAAGAGACGGCCGCAGTGCCGGACTCCCAAACATGGCCAAAGAATTTTCTCCACATTCTCCGCACACCAAGCCTAACATGATATAAGCATCGCCTCTCCACTGAAAGAGAGACGACAACACCCCCAATACTGCGGTAAATTGAGGTAAGAAGAGAAGTAAAACAAAAAGAATGCCTGGGTCGGTCAGACCGGGTAGATCTCCCGACCCGAGAAAATCGCACTGGCAGCTGAAGACGACAGCATATCTCACTATGTATGCGGCACTCTCAGTTTCCAAACCATGACCACGTCCGAGCTCGGTATGGAGACTGAGAAGGAAAACACAAGAAATCCCCCACCAAAATCACCCTAATGCCAAGAAAACCAAAAAATGACTCCAAAAATCAGACCTAAATGCAGCACCTACGAGTAGTTCGCTCCCCGGCCCCCTTGTTGTTTGTTGTGATGACGTTCGATTGCTATGCGGCAAAGCATCGCCTGGCATCTCGAGCCAGCCGATCTGCACGACAATGTTTTGCTTGGAGCTTAGATAGCTTGTCCATGACGGTGGTGCCGGCGCATGTGGTTGTGTGCGCGGCGTCCCTTGACCGCCGGCGCACTTGCCGTGACCGTAACCGTTTCCCACGAGGTGGTCAGGCCCGATGTCTCCGTCTCGTAGATCGTTGCTTGTTCCCAAACGATTTCGGTGACCACACCGTTGCTTGTCACGTACTGGATGCTAACACCGTCGGCCTGCGTTCCGGCTGCTGCGACTGTTGTGGTGGCAGCTGTCGTTGCGGCCGGGACAGTAGTCGAGCTAGTCGAGCTAGTTGGGGTGGTGGAGCTGGTGGAGCTGGTGGAAGTGGTGAAAGTCGTGGCCGGCGTGCTGGCAGCGTTGTTGTTCAAGGCCGTGATGTCATTGGCTGCGCTCGCTGTGCTGCTGGTGCTAGTGGTGACGGTATTGGCCACGGCGGTGGTGGTAGCCTCGGTGGTGGCGGCTGTGGTTCCCGCATCGGCGGCCGCCGCGGTTGTCGTCGCGCCCGAAATTCCGGGACCACCCTCGAGACCCGACGTCGTCGCGGGCACGCTGGACAGGGCCGTATCATAGGTTGCAATCATGGTAGCGTCCATGTAGTAGCCAAAGAGAGACAAGTCGCCCGGAAGGCTCGTCAAGCCAGGACCCTCCGTGTCCTCGTCTGCCAGGTTTTCGGGGGTTTCGAGCTTGCAGGTCTGGGCTTCGGCTTGGGTCTGGATGGTGAAGATGGAGCAGTCTTCGATCTCGCCGGTGTCGCTGGTGCACGTGTCGACGGCTTCCTGGAGAAAGTCCACGTCCCAGCCCGTCATAAAATCGCCGTGGTACGCAAAGCCCTGAACGTCGCCGTTGGAGATGGCAAACTCGCCCGTCTGGTCCGAGAATGCGGCCGTGTCCCAGATGGTCTCGTAGAAGAGACTCGGCAGACGGACCGGGAAATCGTCGGGGCAGTCGCCAGACATGACCAGGTCGGGATAGGCTACATGGTCCTTGTGGTTGTCCGAGTCAAGGTCCACCCCGTTCCAGCACGAAGGGAACATGAGCTCGAAGCGGATGCCGTCGGGGCAGTTGGCATCCAGGTAGGTCTTGTCTGGCAGGAAATGCCGGTACAGGCTGGCCTCGGCTGTTGCAGAATAGTCGAGGCAGTTGAAGCCGATGGCACGCTGGGCCAGGTGGTCCTGTGTGGTCTGGTTCAAGGCCGCCCAGTCCGACTTGGGGGGATCCACCATCTCGACATTGCCGGCGGTGAAGCTGCGGCGGGTGTTGTCGCCAGCAATCATGCGGAAGCCCTCCGGGAAGGCGGTGATGTTGGTGTTGCCGTTGCCGGTGTTCAGGAGGTAGTAGCTGAAAACAGTGTCAGAGCCAGTCGCCTGTCTATTCCATACTACTCGTACGCAACGCGGTCTCCACTTACGCCAGAGTGCCGCCGACTTGGTCCACGAGCTGGAACTCGCCGGACGAGTCCTGGAAGTAGAGCGGAGGATGCCAGTAGGCAGACTTGTCCTGCGTAACCAGGCAGGACGTGCAGTTGCTGGCCCGAAGATCGTCAAAGGTGGCGGTCTCACTGAAGCCTGGAGAGAGCAGAATGCCATGTCAGCTGCCGGCCGTTGCTTGTCGACTTGCTTATAGGGGAGACAAAAAAACATACCACCAGAGCCCTGGATGGAGTGCACATGCGAAGAGGGCTCGCCAGGGGAAACCAACGGATCAATCCGATAGTAGCCTGTAACGCCGCGACATTCCATGCGCCAGAAGCCATAGGCTGGCGCGATGGCGGCCGAAACCAGGCCGAGAGTCCGGAACTTTACCATGTCAGGCAAGGGGAATGATTGAATGTTTGACGGCCTGAAGGTCGAGTTTCTAAAAACGCATCTGTCAGTGGGATGAAGAAATGGAATGACTATGCAGAAAGAGCGCAAAGAGCAGCAGAAGGTCCCAGAGAAGAAGGGTTAAAAGATGAAGCACGTCATCACCGGCTCATGCCACAACAAGTGCCGCTGTGGGATACGATGGAGGACGAAAGAGGGGCAGTAGCACATCAGAGAGCTCATGAGGCCATTCCCGAAGTACGAGAGGACTCACGAAGCACCGTCCCATCAGGACACTGCATAAGGCGCCGAAATACAAACGACGGGGGGGAGGTTTGACGGCGAGTGTGATACTAACCTGAAGATGGGTTCTCAGCAGCACGGCAAACACCGAAAAGAATCAGATGCCGGAGCACGTAGAAAGGAAAAAGGAAAAGGCGTTTCCAAAAAGGTTGGAAAGTAGCAAAATGGGGTATCAAGCGTGACCGCACGGTGTGGTGGCTGTCTGTGGAAGGCACGATCGAAGACCGATGGTGGTTTCCAGATGTGGTAACAAGGCAGTGGTAACAGGGACAGAGCCTCAGACGAGTAGCAAACGACCGAATCCAAGAGTCTCGCCGAAGAATAACACGACAGTTCTTGTTCCAAAGTTTTTGAGATCGAGAAACGGTGGAAAGGAGCGATATTCGATATCGGGGAGAGCGGTGATATGTAATGACAGTGTGCCTTGCAAAGACGCGAGTGCCTGGCGAAGATGAAGTTTTGCAAAAAAAAAGAAGGAATGTGGTCAACACAGCGAAGCGAAAAGGAGAGGTGCTTCCGTATTGGGCAAGAAAGAGAGGGACGAAAGCAGGGTAGCCGACGTGAGTTGGGCAAGAAGCGAACGAAGTGTGTGTGTAAAGAAGAGAATGGCATCCAGGCAGGTTGAGATGAACGAAAAAGGAAGGGAACAGAACAAGAGGCGTTCTGGGGGAGGCCGACTACGAGCTAGCAGGGAACGAAGGGAGGGCCAAGGGAAAAGGAGTGCAGAGCAGAAAACGAACGAGGAAAACGAAATAGGAAGCAAACGAAGCCGGGGAGGGGGGGGAGGGGCCGCCACGAGAGAGAGAGAGAGTGGAGGACAGGCGGGAGACGCTCCAGGGTGGAGCGGTGGGCGCATGGCCAGCAGACAGACAGCCAGCCCCCGGGTGCGTCATGAGAAGTGGCGGGCGCCAGGTGCCGGTCGCTTGTCTCTACGATAGTATTACTCCGTAGCGCCTCCAGGCTTCCTTTTGGATAGATTAAGGGCGGCGCCCCAAGGGTTTGGGTTTGCTCAGGGGGGCCATCATGCCCAGGAGTTGGAAAAATCGACGGGGGCGAAACCCCATCCCCGAAATGGAGAAATGACGATAACAGACAAAAAAAGAGGCGAGCAAAGACGAGAGCCTGAGTGGTCACACCCCCCCCCCCCCCCCTCCCCTCCGGTTGCAGCCGCCGACCCTTCCCTCCCTCAGCCTCTGACAGCAGGCCTTCTGATCCTGGTTGAACGTGCCACCATAGGATGGTCCTGGGATGCTGGGATGGCCACGAACCTTCATCTCCATTTTAGGGCGACAGAGGTGCGGCGCCCAAGAATGCATGGCGCGCCAGGGGTAAGTTGGAGAGGGGCGGCTGTGATTGGCTGAGCTTTGGTGGCGCCCTGGGAGATGCCCCATCGCGCCCCGTCAGAGTCCAGTCTGTGCGCGCAAGCGTTTCGAAACCGACATCCGATATGGAGGAGGGTGCCCAGTTTACAGTCGACAGGATCGATCTGTCCCCATGCCAAGCATCTGAGCCTGGCAGATTTCTCTGGCGAGAGAATCTCGCAGAGCAGAAAAGGCTATCTCGCTCAACCTTTTCTATATTGCGCAATATTCTCACCTGTTTTTTTTTCCCTCTCTTTTTTTTTTCCATGCCGCATATTCGCGCACATCAGCCATGATCGCAGGATCTGCTGGGATAGGATAGGCGCGCCTTGGCTGCGATCCGTCCTAAGCCCAGCGCAGGGATTCAGGGATTCAGGGGCGGACGACTTGCGATTTTTGCGCCAAAGGGGGCCAACCAAGGCACTAGCTAGCGGATTTTCTTTCGGTCGGGCTTCCTTCCCCCCTATCACACAGCAAAACGACGACTGGCCGTTTTTCAACCTGTCTGAATATGCCGGACACAAGTGGGAGCCGTCTGTTCTTTTCCCAATGTTGTGCGACCCATCGCAATCAAACCAGCTTGTTCTCGAAACCTTTTTGATTATTCTGCAGGCTAAGGATTTCCTGTGCAGCCAGCCTGGTGCCATTTTTGGTGAAATTTTTCGTGCCAATTTTTTTTCTCGGTGAAGGAAGGGAGGAGAGAGAGAGGGCATGGAATGGCCACCACCCACTCTCCTTGGCACCGCAGGCACCTGCTGTTCCCCCCCTTCTCCCTTGTTCGACGCGTCTTTGTATTGCCACGACGAGAGCAGGCCAAAGAGGTCGTCGCTGCAGTCTGCTACTGGCACATGTACGAGCGTATGACCGACGAGAGAGAGAGGGACAGAGAGAGAGGGGAGAAATGCCGGGTAGCCGTGGCTGAACCATGGGTCGGGTACACGGCATGAGGAGAGTCGCCGTTCAGACGAAGCGGGGAGGCCGGCGAGGATGGACCACGAGCAGGTCCCCGTACAATATGCCTCGTAAGCCTCGTAATCTCATACCATTGCACAACAGACAAAACACACACACACAGAGAGAGGCTTTTTCGGGACGTGCGAGAGCGTCGTAAAAAAAAAGGGGACGAGCAGGTGCAGGAGCGGAATGATGGCCTGGAGCGTTCCCATTGGCCAATGCTGGCCAACGTTCAGATGTAACCCCTGTGCTGAAACGCGTTTCGGACACCTGCCATCCCTGTCCCCTGGGCAGCTCTGCGCGCCCATTGGCCCATGGGCCCAGGCACATCATTCCTGCGGGATCCCAGCCAAGACGCAGGAACAGGACGACGGTGCGGCGTGTACCCTCCGGAGAGAGGAGAGGGGAAAAAAAATTGCCTTTTGTATTCGTATGACGCCGCCCGCGTGCATGCAGCAAGCCGAAGACGGCCCTTGTTTTTTTTTTCTTGTCCATCGTGGCTGGGCGGCACGCGGTGTGACAACGGCCACACGATGCCTCATCTGCCGAGAGTGCCCTATGTTCATTCCCCTTTCCTTTTTTTTTATTGTGGCCCACCCACGGAAAGCTGCACTCGTGCCTGGCGAGATGAGCGGCAGCCACGTAAGATATCTGTGCTCCTCGCGTACGACGGTCGCATTGGGGGTTCCTTTCTCGCTTCGTCTATTTGTGGTATCCCGTATTCGAATGCGTGGGTTTCGACAGGGTCGTCAGACGTGGCCGGCAAGCGTGCAAGAGGCGACCAAACCAAATCTCCCCCTCTCGAAAAGAGACGACCAAATCAGACCCCCCCCCCTCTCTCTCAAAAAACGGCTTGTGACGTGGCCGTGGTGCTGCTGTCGTGTCCAAGACATTCGTGCATGGGAAATTGCTCGTGCTGCGGACCTTCTAGAAAGATGACGTAGCGCGGCTGTTATCTGGGACGTGCCGAGGAGTTGTGCACGTGACCTTTCCATCAGCTGCCGGAGGAGGGGCATTTTGGGGACCTGGCATCGGTCCTAACCGGAGAAACCGCCACGTCCGAAACGTATCTGCGCGTATCCCGCATCACGCTTCCACGGCGAACGAAGAGAAACAAAAAAAAAAGTACCGAAACGTGTGGACCCCCCAGAGGTCGTGCAAGAGACAAAGAAAAGAGATCTGTGTCGTTTTCCCCCCAGTCTTCTCTCCCTCTCCCCACCATGGCCCAGTCGACGGCCCACCGCCGCCTGCTGCAGGAGTACCGCACCCTGACCAACAACCCGCCCGAGGGCATCACGGCGGGCCCCGTGTCCGAGGACGACATGCTGCACTGGGAGGCGCTGATCCAGGGCCCTGAGGGCACGCCGTTCGAGGGCGGCGTGTACCCGGCCGAGCTCCGGTTCCCCAAGGACTACCCGCTGGCGCCGCCGACGATGCGGTTTGTGGGCTGCGAAGTGTGGCACCCGAATGGTGAGTCTGCTCTCCGTCTCTTCTTCAATCTCACACCTTTCACCTCTTCTAACTCTCTAACCCTCCAGTCTACCCCTCCGGCCTCGTCTGCATCTCCATCCTCCACCCCCCCGGCGACGACCCCAACCACTACGAGCACGCCTCGGAGCGCTGGTCGCCCATCCAGAGCGTCGAGAAGATCCTCATCTCCGTCATGAGCATGCTGGCCGAGCCCAACGACGAGAGCCCGGCCAACGTCGAGGCCGCCAAGATGTGGCGCGAGCGCCGCTCCGAGTACGACCGCAAGGTGCGCGACAACGTGCGGAGGATGCTGGGGCTGTAGGGGGGACCAGAGGAGAGGAAAAGGGGAGCGGGATGACGGGACAGGAAGGAAAAGGTCAGACGGCGTGCTCAGGTTTTAGTTTTTCTCAGTTTGTTTCGGCATAGCGCATGGCTTTTCTCTCTTCGTTTCCTAATGACACCATATATAGAACTCAACTCGGCAGCTTCTTTTGTCTAGACACGCTCTTTAAAATGCTGCGTTTTTCCTCACCCTCTATCCCCCTCCGGCCTACATCTTGTTGTCCGCTTTGAACTTGTCCCAGCCCTCGTTGAGGGTGCTGAACACGGTGCCGGCGATCATGCGGACCTCGGTCGAGGCATCCTGGGGGAGCTGAAAAGTCAGTTCAGTAGAAAGAAGAAAAAAAAAGAAAAAAAAAGAGAAGGAAAAAAAGAAGGAAAAAAGAAGGGGAAAAAAGAAAAAGAAAAAAAAAAAAACTCACCTTGTCTGGATGCGTCTTGGCAATCGCCTTCATGTACACAATCTTGACCTTGTTCACCATGACCAGCTCGTGCAGCCCAACCTTTTTCCAGCCGCTGCCCTCCCACAGCACCTGGTCCAGGCTGCCGAGCAGCGCCCGCAGGTTGTCCTTTTTGCCGTCGCGCCAGGCGTTGATGCGCGCCTCCACCTGGTCGATCAGCGCCAGCTTCTCCGAGTCCTCCTTCTCGGCCGCCCGGTTGGCCTCCCGCAGCCGCTGCACGGCTTCCGAGTCTCGGCCGTTTGAGGAAGAAGAGGGGCCCGCGGCACGTGCCGGGGCCGGTCTCGGTTTGGGCCGTGGCCGCGACGGTGCTGCTGCTGCTGCTGCTGCTGTTGAAGGGGTCGCCTTTGGCTTGGGTGCCAGCGCTTTCTGGCACCGTTGCCGCCCGGCAATCGCCGTCGGCCCGCCTATGCCGGCCTCGACGCACTGCTGCCACATGGCGCCGGCGTCGGCCCACTTCTCCATCTGCTCCAGCGCCTCGGCCTTGCGCGCCAGCGCCTTGCCGTAGAGGTCCTTGAGGTCGCGCGTCGTCGCCGTGCCGTCCTCCAGCGACACCGACTCGCCCTCGCCCTTGCCCGGCCCCACAATGGCCAGCACCGCGTCGGCGTCGGCCACCGCCTGGCGCGGCTCGCCCGTCTTGAGCGCCGTCAGCGCCCGGTTGCAGAACAGCACCGCCAGCAGCGGGTGCGACGCCGGGATGCCCGTCAGCGACGCCGAGTACGACGCGTGCGCCGCCGCGTAGTCGCCCCGCTTAAAGTGCGCCGCGCCCTCCGCCCGGTGCTTGGCCGACGCCTGCAGCGTCAGCGCGTTCACCGCCGGCACCTGGCGTGGCGGTCGCGCTGTCGTCGGCTTCGGGCGAGCCGCACGGCTACTCTGGGGTGTTGGGGCTGCGGCTGCGGCTGCGGCCTGCGCAGGCCGCCGCGGCAGGGCGGTCGAGTTCGAGAGCAGATCGGCCTCGGGCGGTTCCTCCCGCCGTGGCTCCGGATTGGCCGGCTGGCTGGCTGCAGCCGGTGCCGACGCCGATGCCGGTGCCGGTGCTGCTGGCCTTCTCCGGCGCGCGCTGACATACACCTGCGCGCTCTCTTCTTCGACCGCCTGCTTGCTGAGCCGCGACCGGGGATCACCGCTGCTCTGCTGCTGCTGCCATCGGGGAACAGGCCTGTTGCGGCGGCTGCCGCCGCCGCCGACCCCGGCCGCCGGCGACTGGGTCCGCGACGCGCTCTTCTGGCTCTCCTGCCGGAATCGTGGCTCCAGCGGTGGTGGTGGTGCCGGTGCCGCAGGTCGTCCGTGCTTCCGCTCGGGACGCGCACCCGACTCCAGCATCATGGCTTCGTCGGTAGCAGCAGCCGCGTCCATTTCTGCCGCAGCTGCTGCTGCTGCCGCCGCAGCACGTCTCCGCCTGTCTCCGCCGCCGCCACCACCACCGTCAGCAGACGGGGCCGTCGCAAGCTGGTCCTGGCCCGCCGATCGCATCCACTTTGGCTGGCTTGGGTCCGCTTCCTGCTGGAACTCTTGCACCGCCTTCTGCATCCGCTTCTGCCCCGTCTTCCAGAGCGAGTTGGCCGTCTTCAAAAAGGTCGTTCCCATCGCTGCCGCCGTCTTGGCAAAGTCGTCGCCCGGTGTGCTGCCCTCAGCATCCCTCATCCACGCCGGACCACCACCACCAGCAGCAGCAGCGGCGGCGGCGTGTCGACTGTGACTATCGCCGGGGGTCCTGCTGGGCTGGCTACCGCCGCCGCCCTGTTTCGCCCGGGCCTGCTCCTTCGCCTGCCGGTGTGCGTCGTCCAGCAGCCAGTTGACGGCCGCCTGCACATTTAGGCCGCCGCCGCTTTCTGTCAAGCCTCGTTTCGCGTTCTCCGGCGTGAACCCATAGTCGACCAGCTGCGCCACGGCCTTGTCAAAGGGCTCGTTGCCCGTCGTGGGTGCAGCACCCGCACCCGCCACACCGTCCGAGTCCGAATCCTCGCCCTCGACGGGCCGTCGCTGCCGCCGCCTTCGCTGCCGCTCTTGCTCTTGCTTTTCTCTCTCTCGCCGTTCTCTCTCTTGCTGCTCCCGCTCTTGTTGTTTCTTCTTCGCCTCCGCCTCGCGCCTGAACTCCTCCACCGGCCGGCTCAGAGCTCCCAAGAGGTCGTCGTCGTCGTCGTCGTCGTCGAGACTGGCGGCTGCGGCTGGGGGAACAGAAGACGTGCTCTTTTGCTGTAGGTTGTTCAGCCCAAAAGGATCATCGTCGTCGTCCATGTTGTTGTTGCTGCTGCTGCCGCCGCCGCCGCCGCCGCCGCCGCCACCACCGCCTGCTGTCGCGTTCCAGGCAGCGGGGTTGCTGAGGTCCAGCCCGGGCGGCGGCGTCTTGGCCGGCGTAGATTTGCCCGAGGTGCTGGGCGCGGGGGGCGGGAAGTGGCTCGCGTTGTCGACCTTGGTGTCGGCGTTAAAGGCCGCAAAGAGGTCGTCGTCTGCGCTCGATGTCGTCGTCTTGCCGTTCGGCGGGGCCGCCGCCACGGCGGGGGATCCCGTCCGCGACGTGCCCGCCGAGCCGCCGCGGCCCAGCGCATCGAAAAACTGCCCGTTTCCGTAGTTGGCCTCGTGCTGCTTCCGCTTCGCCTCTTCCTTCTTGCGCTTCTCGGCTTCGAGCAGCTCCTGCCGCTCGCGCAGGCTGAGGTTCGCTTGGCTCTTGGCCGACCCGAAGCTGATCAGCCCGCTGAAGCTGTCTTGGGCCGACTTTGCAGCAGGTGGCGGCCGGGATGAACCAGGAGGTCCACCGGCACCCGACCCCTGCGCCGAGATAGGCGTGTTCTGCCCAGAGGTGAGCGGCGAAGGGGTCGGCCGAAGGGATGGGTACGAGGAGAAGCCGCTGGAGGCGAATGGGTTCAGTGCCGGCTTAGCGGCATTTTTGTTGTTGCTTGCGCTGCTGGACGACCAGTCCAGGCCTGAGAGGTCGTCCATCGTGAATGAGCGCCCGGGGTCCTAAAAAAGAGTGTCGTCAAGGGGGGGGTTCCGGTGTTCGGTCAGGGTTCGTCGTCTGCCCAGCTGCTGTCTATCTGTCTATCAGGCCTTTGTGGCTAATGAGCTCAAGCCACATAAGTGGGTTTGACAGTCACGTGAGACGCTGCGTACCCCCCCCTGTAACCAGTTGAATCAGAGCCCGCTGGCGCGAGCAATTCATGCAGTTTGACGTCGGGCAGAGCTGCAGACGGGCAGCTTGTGCTGCGTCTTTTTGGTTTTCGCCTGTCTTGGCGCAATTTCATGGAGCGCAAAGGTCGAGCCGGCGGGCTGTTGGGACTGTTGGAAAGCAGGAGCTCAGCTGTGTTAGCGGCTAGCAGGCGCTGTAAGTCGTGATCTCCGCCTAAAACTCCAATCCGGCAAATCTGCGCAGTTTCCGTTCCGTTTCTTTTTCACCACCCGCCGAACATGCCTCCTCGCCTACGGTTGCGGCCTGTGCTGGGGCCATACCCGCTCTTTGCGGCCAGGCCACGGCTCTCACGGCCACCAGCGTGTCTGTTTTGTTCCTTGCAGCTGGCAAAGCCGCGACCGACCCTCCTCAGTGGCGCCCGGCCAGCGACTGTTCTTCTTCGACGCGCCGCTTCGGCCGCCGTCGCGCCCAACGCGCCGGCCACGACGACCCCTCCCAAACCCGCCCACGCCCGAGCCGACCTCGAACGAGCCCTCGCAGACCTCCAGAAACATGCCGGGGTGCTGGTGAACCTGCCCCGAATACAATTGGCGATTCGCAGCCTCCAGCAGCCGCCGGGACGAGAATCCATCCGGGTGGCCGTGCTCGGCCTCGTCGGCAGCGGCGGTGCGGGTGCAGGGAATACGGCGAAAGAGCTCCTGCGGCTGATCCTGGCCGACCCGCTCGAGTCGGAACAGGAGTGGGAGAGACAGCTGGACAGCCACGATGCGGCCCGGCCTCTGATCGTGCGGGTCCGAGGCCGTGACGGCTCGGCCGGCCGCGGCCAGGCGCTGTCGCTGGCCAAGGACGGCGAGCTCGATGAGATCGAGGTGGTCTCCTCGGCCGGGCTCAACGGCAGCAGCATCGAGTTCTTGCTCATGGAGTCGGACCTGGCCGTGCCCAAGGCCGCCCGCGGCTTCGAGGGCGAGGCGGAGAACCTCGAAGAGACCATCCTCGTGCCGACCGTCGACATCCCCGTCTCCCAGGAGGGCGGCGGCCACCGCAGCTCGCCAGTGACAACGCCCGTGCACCAAGCCCTGGTCGTGGCGGACGGCTTTGTGGGCGCTGCCGCGGTGTCCGGCCTGCCGCTCGTGGAAGAAGGCCGGGACGAGATCCTGGCGGCCGTGCGCCTCAAGAGCCACAACCCCGACGACGCCGCGGGGGCTCCCTTTGCAGCGTTTGACGCGGCGTCGTCGGCCCAGGCCATTGCCCTGTTCCGCGAGAGCGTGGCCAACGCCAAGGCCTACGAGAAGCTGTGGCTGCAGGGCGGCGTGCCGGCCGTGCTGGGCTGGCTCAAGGAGGGCGCCGTCAACCGGGCCGACGGCACCACGAAGCCGGCCGTGCGCCGGCTGATCGCGTCCGTTCTGCGGAACGCGCTCGCCCACATCCAGGACGCGGAAGCCAAGCAGCGCTCCGGCTCCGGCGGCCGCACGCTTTCGCCCCAGTCGACGATGATGCCCGCCTCCACCTTTGCCACACTCAACGAGGCGCTGGCCGACTGGGCCGAGCAGGCGCACGTCGAGCTCCAGGAGCAGCTGGACCTCGCCTTCTCCGGCCACCGCTGGCGCAAGCTGGGCTGGTGGAAGCTGTTCTGGCGGGCCGACGACGTCACCATGCTGTCGTCCAGCCTCCTCGTGCAGCGCTTCCTGCCGCAGTCCGAGCAGGACGTCGTGTACCTCGCCGGCCGCATCGAGGAGGCGGCCAGGCTGCTGGAGCCGCCCGCCGCCGCCAGCAGCAAGAAACCACTGGCGCTGTACGCGGCACCTACGGTGCTGTCGACAGGGCCGGCAGACGCTGCCGCTGCCAGCCCACCCACGCCGGCCATACTGGCCACACCCCCAAGTCCCCGCACAAAGTGGCCCACGCAGATCTCGTTTACGCGGAGCTACCTCCTCGACGAGACGGTGCCGGCGCTGCAGGCGCTGGCGCAGAAGCTGGTGCTCCAGGCGGCCGGCACGTCGGGGCTGACGGCCTCGCTCGCCGTGCTGACGTACCTCTCGTCGCTGGGCGCCTACGAGGCCGGTGCCGTGGCGGCGCTGGGGCTCGTGTGGAGCCTCCGGCGCATGCAGAAGCAGTGGGACACGGCGCGGGACTTTTGGGAGGGCGAGGTGCGCGAGGAAGGGCGCAAGGCCGTGCGCGCCGTCGAGACCAACGTGGCCGAGGCCCTGGACCGCACACGGAAAACTGTCACCGGCGAAGAGGGCCGCGACCGGGTCCTGGACGAGCTCCAGCACGCACGGCAGCTCGTCGAAACAGCACAAGAAGCATTGAACAGGCTGAAGTGAACAAGCATGAGAGAAGGAGTAGAGGCGGAAAAAGCAAAATATACAGGGCAGGGCAACGGGAAAAGGGGGATGCATATAATGTCACCGCTGTTTTTTTCTTTCTTCCTTTTTTCTTCGTGTAATGTATTCTACGAGCCAAGATCGTGGCCTTTCATTTTTTTTTTTCATTTATTTTCGTTGTATTTATACCTGTATGCAAATAGACCGAACATGCTGCTGGAAGATGGTAGCAGCCATGGCCGGGCTTTTCAAATGCCAGCTTCTTCTCAAGCAAAGAGAACTCTATTTTGCATGCTTCTTTTTTTTTTGACGGGGGGAAGGCCGTCAGCACAAGCATCTTGTCTAGATAGCAAACACGGGGCTATATTCACAACCCACTCAAAAAAAAAGAGACTCCCGGGACAGCCACACGGCGTCAGCTGTCGCACTCGGCCGACCAGCCCACCCACTAACGGCCCCTTGCCGCTTTCCCCTCGCATGACCTCCTTTTCGTGTCCTTGGTGCCCTCCGTCGGTATCATAAACGCCAAAGCAGATGGAAGTAAATAGAAGCAAATCAAAAAAAAAAAAAGCTGTAGTCCACCAAAACAGCCCAGCCTCCAGTATCGTCCAATCGGGCGTGCCCGTTACAAGGCCGGTCGCTCGTTTTCTTCGTATCTGGGGTCCTGGTCGCGTCGCGGCCAGCACACCTTCTGTCTGCCATCTGCCATTATTACCGCCCGCCGCGTCCGCCGGCGCGCGCACGGCTCACGGTGGCGCGGCCACGCGCCAGGCCGACGCCACGGCCGCGGACGTTGCGGCTGCGGAACATGGGCGCATTGCGCAGCATGTCGGGCACGATGAAGAAGCGGACGTGGCTGCCGCGGATGTAGACTTGTTCGAGGTGGCTGACGCGGCCGTCGCGGGCGGTGACGGTAATGTCCTTGAGCTGGACGTTCATGTTGTCCTCGGCTGGGGCGAGAGGCGGGCTAGTGTCAGCAGAGCAGGGAATAGACTAGGAACGCATAGACAAAAAAAACGCAGGGCCAAAGGCCAGGCTCACCTTCCAGGAGCCGCCCGCGGTAGGTCTGGCCCGAGGTGATCTCGAGGGTAATAATGTGGCCCTGGTCTGCGGTCAGTGAATGAGGGGGAGGGGGAGCACAACCACGGCGCCTCAGAGACGAAAAAG
Organism: Harringtonia aguacate; assembly: GCA_014183095.1. Taxonomy (NCBI): domain Eukaryota; kingdom Fungi; phylum Ascomycota; class Sordariomycetes; order Ophiostomatales; family Ophiostomataceae; genus Harringtonia; species Harringtonia aguacate. The sequence continues at coordinate 298,463 of JACCPH010000017.1, forward strand.
ACGCACCTGCGCCTCATTCAGAAGCTTAATCGGGATCCCGATCGTCGACGTCATTTTGAATTGTCTGGGTCGGCGAGAATGGGAAAAAGGACGACACAACAGTACTGGAGGCAGCTACTGGAGGCAGCTCGGAGGCTGTCTCCAGGTTGGGGAAATTTCAACACAAGCACGGTCTTTTGTTAATCCGAGCCCCGCCATGATGGTCTGCGCCGGCAACCACACCAGCAACAGTGCTCTTTGCAAAAGCTGTCGCTTTTAGCTCTACTCGTGAAATTTATGGCATATTGCTATGTGTGCTGTGTGTCTTGATGTCCGGCTCAATTGATGAGTTTCAGCCACATTTCTTTTCATCTTCCTGGTTCGCTTTGGTGGCGAGCAAGGTATGCAACAAAAGTAATAATATGGCTTTGTCCGAAGAAAAACAGATAAATTCCGACGATGTTCGTAATTTCAGAAAAAGCTGAATGAAGCCTCGGCAATGATCCAACTTGCGGGTTGGGCTTCCTCGGCATTGTTCGGTGCAAAATAGAAGTTACGGACAACAGTACCGCAGTTTGCTGTGGGATCGCTCACGTTTCTACGAGTGCTTTTGGTTCATACTTGGGGCGCAGATAGCCGTTAACGTAACCGGAAGGGCAAACACAAGAAGCTCGTGACGATGTGGGCAGAGCAGCAGCTTTGCAAAAAGATCAGATTGGCACTCTCTCACACCGATTCTTCTGGGCCTGGCTTGCAAGCTACTTGGGCACGATGCGGTCGAACCCACAAAATGGCAGCCTTCCAGTGCCATCAACTGGAACACTATTCTGCTGCGCAGAAGACGCAAATGGAACTGTGAGGCTGACCTGCGGACTCGGAGTCCGTGATCCTTGCTTTATGACGATTGTGCCGTCGAGGTGCAGGCGGTTCTCAGCTGGCCGGTGGTGCATCGGCAGCTGGACGGAGATCTGATGCCTAGGGGGATTGGTAGGGAGCAGTTGTCGGGGATATCCACCCTCAGCCTCTGGTCGTAGTCCCGTTGTGGCATCAGCTTGCCCAGGTGGCATGGAAAGAACCACCAAACGAGGATAAAGCCGAGCAGAAAAGCTGGATCCCCTTGAGTAATAAATTCAAACTAGCGAGCTCAAAAAGTCTGCACACCGTCTGTGCTGTTCAGGTGCCGTCCATGGAGGCACGTTCCTTGCGATGAAGCCAACAGGGTCAGACCCACCCGCCTAAGAACGGGTATGACAACGCCTGTCGATTGGCTAAATATAGGGTGTGAGCTCGCCGCAGCAGCCTGTTAGTGTGAGTGGATAGCGTTGCGGTCACGTGATAAAGAGAGGATGGATATCCCCAAGGGATCGGTTTTTTTACTCAGCTTAACCTAACAATTGGTAGCAACTCCCTTCGTTGCCATCAGCCATCAGCCGGCACCAGCATTGACCTTTTTTTTTCGGTCGAAGCAAACAAAGTCTTTGTCTGATTGGTTTGTCGATGGACTTGACGTTATAACAGTTTGGCTCTGCCAGGATTAGGTGGGACCACGTGGAGCCACAGAGACCCACAGAGGAGGTGAACGCCAGTTGGAGGGGAGAGAGAGGGGGGGGGGTATTAATACGAGCACCAGAGAAAGCACAAAACGACTTTTTCCTGGCTCTGCTCTGCAACGAGCAGAAGCCGTTGCTCCCTTCTCTCTTTCTTCTACAACACTCACTCACTGTGCGGCCACCCAATCGACCCGCACCTACCTGTCTCTCCTTGCACGCCGAACACTTCCTCCCTCTCTACCTCCCACCATGGCATCCGCTGCCGACCAAAAGATCTTGGACGCGTCCAAGAAGCACCCCACCACGGCCCAGCCGGGCCACGTCTTCAAGTATGGCACGGCCGGGTTCCGCATGAACGCGGACCTGCTGGACAGCGTGGCCTTCCGGGTGGGCCTGCTGGCGGGCCTTCGCAGCCGCAAGCTGGGCGGGCAGGCGATTGGGGTCATGATCACGGCGAGCCACAACCCGCCGGCGGACAACGGGGTCAAGATTGTGGACCCGATGGGCGAGATGCTCGAGCAGGAGTGGGAGGGCTATGCGACGAAGCTGGTCAACAGCGCGAGCGACGCGGAGCTGGTGGCCACGTACCACGCGCTGGCTGCGACGCTCAAGATTGACGAGGCGGCGCCGGCCCGCGTCATCTACGGCCGGGACACGCGGCCGTCGGGGCACACGCTGGCGCGGGCCGTGGCCGACGCGCTGGCGGCGACGGGCGTGGCCGCGGCCGACGCCACCGACTACAAGATCCTGACCACGCCGCAGCTGCACTACCTGACGCGCTGCACCAACACCGAGGGCACCCCGCAGGCCTACGGCGCCGTCAGCGAGGCCGGCTACTACGCCAAGCTCAGCGACGCCTTTGCGCGGGCGCTGCGCGGCCGCAAGATTGCCGGCACGCTGACCGTCGACGGCGCCAACGGCGTGGGCGCGCCCAAGCTGGAGGCGCTGCTCCCTTACATCACCAAAAAGGTCGCCTTTGACGTGCGCGTCGTCAACGACGACGTGCTGCGGCCCGAGATCCTCAACCTCGAGTGCGGCGCCGACTTTGTCAAGACCAAGCAGCGGGCGCCGCCGCGGCCGGCCCCCGTGCCCGGCGCGCGCTGCTGTTCTTTCGACGGCGACGCCGACCGCCTGATATATTATTGGACCGATCCCGAGGCCGGCTTCTGCATGCTCGACGGCGACCGCATCTCGTCGCTGGCCGCCTCCTTTTTGGGCGACCTCGTGCGCGCCGCCGGCCTCGCCGACGACCTGCGCATCGGCGTCGTGCAGACGGCCTACGCCAACGGCGCCTCCACCAGCTACATCACCAGCCACCTCGGCCTGCCCGTCGTCTGCACGCCCACCGGCGTCAAGCACCTCCACCACGCCGCCTGCCGCTTCGACGTCGGCGTCTACTTTGAGGCCAACGGCCACGGCACCGTCCTCTTCTCCGCCGACGCCGTCGCCGCCTTTGCCGCCACCCAGCCCAAGTCCCCCGCCCAAAAGGAGGCCCTCGACACCCTCGCCGCCGTCGCCGACCTCATCAACCAGACCGTCGGCGACGCCATCAGCGACATGCTCCTCGTCGAGGTCATCCTCGCCCACAAGGCCTGGAGCCTCCGCGACTGGGCCCAGACCTACGCCGACCTCCCCAACCGCCTCGTCCGCGTCGAGGTCCGCGACAAGGACGTCTTCCACACCACCGACGCCGAGCGCCGCCTCAGCCACCCCGCCGGCGCCCAGGACGAGATCGATCAGTGCGTCCGCAAGTACACCAATGCCCGCTCCTTTGCCCGCGCCTCCGGCACCGAAAACGCCTGCCGCGTCTACGCCGAGGCCGCCACCCGCGTCGAGGCCGACGAGCTCGCCAAGCAGGTCGCCCGCATCGTCTCCCACTACGGCGGTGCCGTCTGAGTGGCTGATTCACGGGAGAGAGAGAAGGAAAAGAAAAGAAGAAAAAAAATACTCCTTGTTCTCTCGTCTCCGATCTCCCCCGTCTTATCCAACGCACTCTTCTACGAGCTGGACTTGGTGGCGAGCTTTGCGTTGCTTTTGTGGCAGAGAGCCCATAGACTGGTGTACAAAAAATATGACCTTTTGATCTGATTAACCTATGCTGCGTGCGGTCTCAATGCTATCAACCCCTGGGTATACCATGCCTCGTTTCTTTCCCCTTTCTCCGTCTCCCGCCAGCCTTTCTCCCCTCACACGCCTCCTACATCCAGCATAAATTGCTGCATCCCCGGGTAGGTGCAGTCCATGGCATTGTACAGAGGCTCGTGCCATTCTCTCAGCTTCTGCGGGTTCCAGGCTATGCCCATGAAAATCGCATCGATGCCACTGCTGATGGGTGTTGTGAACACATTGCAGATCTGCAGGCCGATGAGGAATGCAAACGCCACCACCACAGGCGTGTAGCTGCCGTCTTGGTTGTACGCCGGGTTGACAATCTTCAAAAACACATACGACGCCATACCTGTGGCGTAGGCCACAAACATGGCGCCCATGCCGAACACGGGCCCAACGACGCACTGGTTCACTAGCTTGTCGACCTTGCCTCTCTTGATCATTCTAAGGAAGCAGAGTGGCACTGTGCGTTAGCAAAGTCAAAGTGTAGCAGGGCACAATGCCGGTGCTAGACTTACCCCCACGTGCTCTTTGTTGCCTTAAAGTAAGAAGATCCGGCAAGGACAATTTCGCAGAAGGCATAGCGGTTGACGAGCATGGCGCACCCGTCCAAGGCGCTGATGAAGCGGCGGAGAATGCGGAAGAAGGCTGATGACACAATATCCTCGTTCCCCTTCTTTGCGATCGAGCCGACGTGGCACAGGAAGTTGATGATGGCCACAAACAGGCTGCCCAGGCTGATGCTGCCCAGGCTGTACGTCATGGCCCGCCGGAGGGAACTGCGCGTGGCACAGCGCGACAAGTACTTAACACGCATGTACCAAGAGCCGTACACGCCGGCGGCGGTGGCATAGAGCGTGTTTTTGAGCCACTCGGTGATCCAGTAGCCGGAAAACGTGATGAAGACCAGGATGCCGACAAGCTTGGCCGTGCTGCAGCTACCATTGCTGGTGCTGCATGCAGCGCTGCCCGGCTCAAACTGGGCGTACACGGCCACCATGGTGACAGAATACCACACTCCGAATGCCGCAGCGGCGAAGCCGCCGATGAGGCTGGTGAGGTAGACGTGGCCGTGTTTATACGACGCGTCAATGACTGTCCGCAACATAAAGGCGCTGAAGCGGAGGCGGGGGTACCACGAGATGAAGTAGATGATGGCAAACACGGAGAAGACAAGGAATACGATGCCGCCCGAGTAGTAACGTTGGCAGAGCATGTAGATGGCCGTGGCCAGGCCGAGAGCAATATTGAGGATGCTCGTGCCCCAGACGAGCGTCTTGGTGAAGAAGCGGGCCATCCACACGTAGAAGACGCTGAATACGACGGCGAAGCCAACGCACATCAGCAGACAGATGAGGGTGTTCGCAGCGAGGCCGAATGTCGCGTTGCTGTTGTAGACCGACCGCGCCTCGGCTGCCGTTTCCATCAACGTCAGTCCAGAACTCGGCAGCAACGAGCAACGGAACCAGGCAGGAAATACTTACCGTATCCGTGGATGGAAATACCCGAGACGAGGATGAAGCCAGCAACACAGGCGAGGAACTGAACGTGTCAGCGGCAGTTGAAGAGATGAAAAAAAAGAAAAAAAAAAAGAAAAAAAAAGCATGACCTCCAACGCCAACATACCAGATACCCAGCCACGGTGTCATTGTACTCGGGTTCCTCGATGGGAAAGTCTTGGTCAAAGTCCCGCCTCTGGGCTGGAGACGGCGGCTCTGGGAGATTCTGCTGTGGTTGTATAAACTGCCGTAATATCGAAGAGCCGCTTGGGCTGCTTGAATCACTCTCCTGTGGTTTTCCATGCTGCATCGCCGAAGAGCCGCTTGAATCATCCCGCTGATGCTTCTGTTTCTGTTTCTGCTTCTGCTTCTGCTCCTGCTTATACCGCTCCTGCTGCGGTGCTGCAACCTTGTCCTAGTCCAGTCCAGTGTCTCGAGGAGGGCTGCTTGTCGACATGATAGCAGCTGATGGACACGGCATAGATGCCCGGTAATGGCTATTAGGAAATGATGCTGGGTTCTGGGTAACAGATGGATGGTTCCGATAAACTCAGGCTCTTGTGTAAACGAGACGCAAGGAATGGATGTAATGGCAATGGACACAAGAAAAGGAAAAGAAAATTCAGAGTTCAGCTGCTCTTAAAACACACAACCTAGAATGGGTTGAAAACGGGTAGGAGCTGGCAATCCAGGATGGGTCTTTCCCAGCAGCAGCGAGACAGCAAGACGGCCATCGCGCCTGCCGTCTGTCTGGTTAGCTCTTGCGCTACCATGACATAATTTGCAGCACTGTTGGGGGAGATGCAAAAAAGTAAAATCTAGATTGCAGGACAACTACCAGTACTGTTACAGTTATAAAGAAACTCTAAAATCTATGCGCTTTTCAAGTGTGTCCAATTCCATCAAGTCATGTCCATTACAAAATCCGGTATATAAAAAAAAAAAGATGTCATGCCGACACAGATACCGATACCGACGCATGCTGAGCGGCCTCTGGCCGCAGATGCGGCTCTAGCTCGCCTTCTATCCCTGCTTGTTCGTCTGTGCTGTTTGTGCTGCTGCTGTCGTCGGCCGCCTGTACGCCGTCTCGCTGCGGCGTGTTGAGCATGGTCTTGCCGGTGTCGGATGCTTCGGCGCCCAGGCCGACGAGGTCGATCCAGGACCAGGAGTCGACGACGCCCGGGTGGCTGCTGCGGTCAAAGATGGCCTTGTCGTCGTGGATGCCGTCGGTGGGACTTTTGTCGCCGACGTGCTCGCCACCACCCACGCCGCCCAGCTTGTCGACGTCGGTGCCGTCGACAAGGTCGCCAACCCAGGTGCGGGCGACGGGCACGCCGTTGACGCGCAGCATCTGCAGGATGGCGCGCAAGTTGAGGCGCAGGGCGCGCTCGGGGGCCTCGGCGCCAAAGACCTTCTTGGTCAGCCACGGGAAGAGCAGGCCAAAGTCGCTCTGGTTGAGGTGGGCGCTGTGGGCGACGCAAAAGACGTTGGGCTCGGGCAGCCGCACGCCGCTGGGCCGCTCGTAGGCGGACGGCTGCACCAGCGGCGCGGCCGGGTCCGGCGAGAGCACCTTGGCCGTCGTGTGCAGGTGCACCGTCCACTTGTAAAAGGTCTCGGACTCGACCGCCAGTAGGCCCGCGCCGCCCGGCGCCGTGGGCACGTCGGCGTACACGGGCAGCGGCAGGTTGTACAGCACGCGGAAGTCGGGCGACACCAGCGGGAAGCACCAGGGGTCCAGCAGGATGGTCGGGCAGCGCTCTGTAATCTGCGCGCGTAGGCGCGAGCCTGCCGCCGGCGTGTACAGCGGGTTGGGCAGCGCGGCCACCGCGGGCTCGTCGGCGTAGTACGTCGTCTTGAGCAGCTGTATAATGGACGCGCCGCCGAAGCTGTGACCGCTCCAGATGATGTCGCCCGGGTTGTGCACGGCGAGCTTTCCCGCAAACTGGGCCACCGACGCGGCGGGCGTGCTGGCGTTGAGGTTCCGGAAGGCGGCGGCCTCGTCCAGCCGCAAGAGGCTGTCGTGAATCAGGCCCAGCTCCCACAGCCGCAGGCGGAGCTGGTCGTCACGGGCCCGCCAGACCTCGGGCGTTTCGTTGTGCGGGATGCGGTGGTAGGGGATGACGCTGCGGGTGCTCCGCTTGAAGAAGCGGTCCTGGGCGGCCGGGTCGCGCACAAAGGAGACGACCGAGCTGCCATCGCGGTGCTCGGGGCAGATGACGACGACGCCGTGCGAGGCCACGGAGCCGGCCACGTGCGAGTATGCGTTGCGGCTGCCGCCCAGGCCGTGGGAGAAGACCATGGTGGGCCAGCGCTGGCTGGGCGTGTTGGGCTCGAGGAGCTTTGCGTTTTTCAGCGCCGGGATGTATGTGTAGTGGAGGTGTCGAGGGAGGAAGCTGCGAGGGCACGTTAGCAGGCAGGGGAAGGCAAGGGCAGGCAAGGGCAGGCAAGGGAAGGCAAGTACAACGTACGAAACGACAGAGGCCAGAATGGGCCCCACGCCCAGAAACTGCGTGTATGCAGAGACATGGTTGCGCTGTGGTGCCGGCAGCCAGGGGATCCGCTTGCCGTCGGCATCAGGCGCGGCCGGGTAGAAGACGCGGAACTGGACCGTGTGGATGCCGTCGGCGTGGGCCGGTGCTGGGCTGGGCGACTCGAGGTCGGCTACAGGGATCTCAATGTCGACGGTGCCCACCTTGTAGGGGCCGGTGTACTCGGGGAAGGCGGGCACGGGGTTTAGGCGGGAGATGTAGGAGGCCACCTTGGCCGTAGTGCTGCCATCGCCCGGGGCGTCCTGCTGGGCAGCCATGTCTAGCCGGAATGAGGCTGTCTCGCGTCTCGGTGTCTCGGTCAGGATCGCGGTTTCGGAGTGGAATCGACAGCAGGTCAATTGCGCTGGGGAATGCCCATCCGAGGAGGGGATACGGTGGGCAGGGCGTAGTGGAAGCTCCGGCAGCTGCGAAAACAACGGGCACAGCCTGTTCTCTTTGCCAGTGTCGGGTATCGTTTGCGAGGGTCAAGCGGTGAAACTGTGTCGATGCGAGTTGTGGAAAGGAGGCCTCGACAAGATGAACAATATGATGGTGTATTTGCAGTGACAATGATTATTGCGCGTTCTACGCGAGACAGAAAAGAGTACAGGAATAAAAAAATACTAGAACAGAATAGAACAAAAAGATCATCAACAGATTAGATGGCAACGTACGAGAGCGAGAGCGAGCGAGGCGAAGTCGCAGCGGAAGGGATATATATCTTACGTCGCGCAGCTAGGCTCTGCGAATTTTCAGGGGAATTTGCGGCCGCTGCATACGTATACGAAGACTGCATTGTCTCTCTGCTCTTGGCGCCTAATACGGTCGGGCTCTCCCATTGGCCACCAGCACCCATTGCCAGCGATTTTGATCTCGTGTCCACTTTCTCTAGGCGGTTTAGCCCCCCCGGGTTCGGGCGTTATCTGGCCCCGAATTTCACCTGCTTCAGCGCCTGCGCAGCGGACAACAGGGAGCAGACTCGCCTGCACACCGCTAAAAAGCTGCCAACAGCCCATTGCCACGGGCCCTTCACCATTCCAGCTCGTCCAACTGTCTGTCTGTCGACATTGTCGGTCGACACTCGCATGCCTTCCCTCTGGAACAGAACGAGCGTCAAGTGCTGTTCATTTCGACGGTCGCGTGCTTCGTCCACTTTCTATTTCCCATTTTTTACACACAGAGGCAAAAACTCTCGTTAGAGCCCGCCTGTCCAACGCTGCAGCGGTAGGGCGCCGCCGCCGGTATTTCCGCCCTCGGTGACCGAAGCAGTTAGTGCCTTCCCACAGTCGCAGTGACATCATTGTCGAAAAAATTTCCTTGTGACGATGGGACGCAGAGGAGCGGACACGTCCCGTCTTCCGCTCCGAAGTCCGTCTAGGGCTGGCAATCTTTTCAGCCCGAGCCTTTTGAGGTGGCAGTTCTTGGTAATATGATCGCTAGCGGAGAAGTCGATGCTGATCTGGAGTCTGCCTCTGCTCAGTTCGAACTCGTGTGATTCGAGTTTCAGAACTCAAGCGTTCCACACCGGGTCGTCGTCCCATCTCGACCGTTGCCAGCCTTGTCGTAGTCGTGCTTCAGCTGGCTTGGGCTGTTCTCTGGTCATCGAGTACGATAGGGCCGGCTGGCAAGATGTGTTGGGCTATCATGGATCTCGACAACTTTCATCTGGCTTCTTATTCTTGTTCGAGTGCTTGGCCTGTCCGCCTGGGAGAGCCAGCAAGGGGGCTCTCCAAGGCTCTCCCTGGAGCCGCTTGACCGGCTTTGCAGACAGAGAAGGGCTGGAAACCCCTCAGTACAGGCGAGCCCGAGGCGAGCCCGCGATCCACGGGCGACGAGGCATGCGATTGGCTGCCTCAGGCGTGCCTGCATGAGGCGGCATGCATTGGGCATGACCGCCCGACGGGCATTCGTCAATCAGAAGCTTGCGTTCTGCAAAGCTGCACAACCACGCCTTCTCGCCTTCTCATCACCATGGCCAACTCGAACCCGCCGGCCGGCAACGGCAGTGCGAAAAAGGCAGAGGCCCGTCCGCTGTATGGCATGACCTGCGAGGTCGAGCACCTCCATTACGAGGGTGGGCCCGACCCTTGGGTCTCGGTGCGAGAGCAGGCCAACAGGGCCGACAGGAGCAAGTTTGCCATCCTGGCACGATCCAGTACGTCTTCTGGGATGTGTTCCTTGTCCGTCCCATCTGACGCCACCAGAGAAGAGCCGGGACCCGGCCACGGCCACGTCCGACGTCGACTCCATTGTCATCCAGAGCCCGCTGCTGCGGGACATTTTGCAGACGACGCTCAAAGGCTACCGAGGGGTCGACACGACACGCGAACCGCTGATCTTCTCGTGGCCGTTCCCGCCGCTCGTGCACCGGCGCCAGGAGATGCGGGATGCGCTGCAGGACGACAGCAGGTACAGCGACGAAGCCCGCGACCACCTGTTCCTGCTGTTCAAGCTGCTGGACGGCACCATCGGCGACCTCATCAAGGCGCTGGACGCGGTGACCAAGGACGACATCATTGCGTACGAACACGTGTGGGCCATCTTCCCGCCGGGCTGCGTCGTGCTGACCACGCGCTACGGCGAGCACATGGCCAGCCGCGTGCGCCAGAGCCGGTACGTCGACCACCCGCGCCACGGGCCCTGCTTCGAGCTGCTGTGTGATCGCCTGGACTACGACGGCAGCCGGTTCGGCTACGCCAGCTGCCGCCTCTACGTCCTGCCTTACGCCGACCGGGAGCCCGTGGACGCACTGGACGTCTACCCGCTGAGCCACCACGCCAAGGCGCAGGAGCTGCAGGCGCGGCTGGTGGCGCGCGGCAGCAAGTTTGAGCACCTGGCGGTCGGCTGGCACCACCGGTCGTACCGCGGCCCGGCGCTCGCCGACAGCGAGTTCGGGGCCACCAACACCACGGTTGACGGCCACATTGTGATCGACACGCTGGGGGCCAGCCGGTGGCACAGGCATACCAGGGCGGCGCTGCGGTCGCTGACGGCGGTCGAGCCCCTGCGCCGAGTGCAGGCCTCGGACGAACACGACGACTTTGGCGGCGACGACGACTACGGCGACGACAGCGTCTCCTCGGACCAGGCAGACGACATATTTTCCTTTGCCGGCCCCGAGAGCAGCAGGGGCCCGCGCGCGGTGCCGCTGACAGACGACCAGCGGCTGCTGTGTCCGCCGTTTCTCCGGGGCTTTGCGCTGGACCCGCCGGGCGGCCGATGGCTCGCCTTTTGCGTGGACCGCGTGGCCCTCAAGAACCCCAGCATCCGCGACATTCCTCGGCTCGAGCTCCCCGCGACGCGGATGGACCTGCTCAAGACGCTCATCCGCAGCCGGACCCGGGGGAAGCACAGCAGCTCGGCCAGTACCAGTGCCAGTGCCGGCGCCAACGCCGGCAAGGACCAGGGCACTGTTATCCACATGTGCGGCAAGCCAGGCACGGGCAAGATGCTCACGGCCCGGTTCGTCGCCGGCAGCCTGAGCGTGCCGCTGCTCGTGCTGGACGCCGAGGGCCTGGGCAGCACCCCGGCCGACATCGAGAGACGCCTGGCGCAGGCGGGGGCGATGGCGGCCCGCTGGAACGCCGTGCTCCTGATCCAGCGCTGCGACGTCTTTTTCGCCGAGGCCGACCCCAATGTCTGGGACCTCGACCGGCGGCATGCCGTGGCCGTTTTTCGCCGCGCGCTCGAGCGCAACCGTGGCATCCTCTTTTTGAGCAGCAGCGGCCGCGCCGGCCGCGCCGGCAGCAGCACCAGCACCAGCAGCACTAGCACCAGCACCACCAGCGCCGGCAACGGCCCCGACTGGCCCTGCATCCACGTCTACATGCCGTACCGCAGCGGCCTGGACAAAAAGGCCATGCTGCCCGTGCTGCGCGGCCTCCTGGGCGACTACCTCGTCGACGACGCCGACGGCTTCATTGACGAGATGAACGGCCTCGGCATCGACTACGCCGAGGTCGTGCCCAAGCTGGAGGCGTGCCGGCGCCTGGGCGGCGGAACCGTGTCGCGTGACCTCCTGGTTAAGATGCTCGATGTGGAGGGACGCTTTGATCATCTGAGGTGACGGAGAGGGTCCGACGGTGCACCTTTTTTTTTGGCTGCAAGCACAGTTCTCTTCCCAGGCACGTAGCTACAGACAGGAGTGAAAAGAAAAAAAAAGAGAAAAAAAAAGAGAAAAAAAAAAGTTAAGCAGGATTGGTATTGCATTCAATTGGTATCAGATCATAGCAGACATCACGGCTCCTTGTGTCCTTCCTGTAACCTCCTGCCCCCCCCCCCGATCACGGCGTGGACGGCCATATGGCGTCGGGGCTCGCCGGCTTGAGGTAGTCTCCTGGCAGCGTGTCCGGGGGCGGCGCCTGGTGCGTCTCGGCCCACTGCCGCACGGCGTCGTAGTTTTTGCAGCGGTGCGTCGTGTGGAAGTCGGGAAAGGCGGTCGGGTGCTCCGGGTTGTACCAGACCTGGCCCAGCACGCCGGTGTCGACGTTGCACATGAGCACCTGCCGCAGGGTGTCGACGCAGTGGCCTGGCTGTCAGTTGTGTCGGAGGAGAAGAGAATGCGCACAGTGCACTTACTGACGTGCAGCTGCAGGATGCGGTCGTCGTTCTTGAACGCGTGCGTCCCCAGGTCTCGGTAGTACGGGTAGTTGTAGTAGAGCGACTGGCGGAGGAGGTTCTGTTCGGTCAGCGAGAGCCGGCGATGAAATAACCAGGACAAAAATTCTCACCAGGCAGTGCAGGTGGTGCATCCCCTCAACGTTGACAAAGAAGCCGCCGCCGTACTTGTCGGCACGCTGCACGTGGCCGGGTGTGAGGCCGCTGCGAGGGGCGTCCTCTTCCGAGACCATGCCGGGGCGGTCTGGTCAGATCAGTGGGTGGTCAGGTCAGTGGGATGTTCGTGCAACGAAAAGAGTGAGAGAGAAAAAAAAAGCAGGGACGTACAGTCGACTCCGAGCGCCTCCCAGGCGGCGTCCACCTCGGGCGAGGCGGGCCGGCGGTACACGTCCTCGATCATGAACGAGCCGTTGAACTGGACCTCGGAGTAGTGGATGTCGACGTCGTCAAGAACGGGCGCTGTTGGTGTCAGAAGGCATGCATGCAGAGAAAGACATGGGGTACAAGAGAGGGCATACAGTATTGCGTGGTGTACGCTGCGCACTGCCTGTCGAGACGGCCGTCGGAGTAGGCAGCATGCCGGCCGACGTAGCCGCCCACGGTCAGCGAAGCCAGGTTGGACGCGGCCAGCACGGCCACCAGCACGCCGGTCAAGGCCCAGTTCTGAGATGCGCGGGAGCAAGATGGCAGCCAGGACCACCATGCTGACAATGTCGTGCCGGGAACTTTTTCGTCTGCGTCTGTGTCTGCGTCTGTGTCTGTTCTAGGCGAGCTCCAGCCAGAAATAAAGTATGTCGACTCCCCTGCTGCTGCTGCTGCTGCATCGACCTCGCCAGGTCCGCCGTCTGGCTGGCGGATGGGCTGGTATTTGGTCTGTCGGCCGCTCATCGTGTGTGACTAAGAGAAAAAGGCTGTCGTCGCAGTAAGACGGACGGCAAAGCTGCAAGTTTGGTCGCGATCGAAAAATAAGACAGGTCTGTTGAGGTCCAGTCACCAGCCAACAGCGAGGTATAATAGCAACAGCAACGACCTTAATCCGATAATGGGTGGTAGCGGCCGTCAGCATGCTTCGCCAGCCTTCTCCACGGTCACATCATTTCTGTGTAAGCCACATCCAAGGAAAAAAAAAATATGACGCTCCGTGAGAAATACGACAGAGCCAGCCATATGTTGCCACAAGAGTGGGCAGTGGGGGAGGGAAAGCAGCCATTTCCGCTCTTCCGCCGAGGGGAGACGTTCTCGTCGACACGTTGAGAACCAAAGCAGTGAACCAAAGCAGTGAACCAAAAGATGTGAACCAAAAGCAGTGCAGTTCAGCATCTTGTCTGCCGAATACGAACCGACTGTGGGGCATTCGAAAGACCAGCCGATCGAAATGGGTTCGAGGAAGGACGACTGCACACGATACGAGAGGTTAGGCAAGCCCACCTATTTCTGTTTTTAAACACCAGACGTTGGGTTGTCTCAGAGAAGCCTGATTTCCTACTTGCGCATGGCCCTCAGCTGGATGCAACACTGGGAGATCGGCGCTGAATACGAGACATTGGCTATTTCCCTGTATTTCCCCCGTCTATTTTCGACTCGTTGCTGGCAGAAGAGAGAGAAAAGAGAGAGAGAGAGGAGAGCAGAGAGCAGAGGGCAGAGGGCAGAAAGCAGAAAGAGCAGAGCAAACCCATCACTTCTCTTGCTGACGCCAAGACCCAGACAAGGCAATATTGCCCCTCAACAGCGACAGCTGGGCAGCCAGTCTGCTTCACCCCGCTTACACCCGCCGTACCGACGTCATCCCGACTTCTCACCCAGCCCTGCCGTCTCTCGGCCCTACGCCGTCGATGGCGGGCTGCATGTCGCCTCCATTCGCCTCCATTCGCCTCCACTGGCCAGCTTCGTGTTCCTTCACCGCCGCAGCTGACCGCATCTCTCGTCGTGACCCGCTCTTCCTTCGCATTGGAACCTCGTCCAACGAGATCGCAGATGCGTGTCTCTGGCGATTTTCTCTTGATCTCCCTTGCTGGACCGACCCGCCAAAACTCGCCAAACAAGGCATTCGTGCATCCGATCTGGGTCACGCCTCAGCTGGGCCACTGACTCTATTGACATCCAGGACGACGATCTCGGGAGTACGAGGCGCTGTTTATAGAATACAATGGTCTCTCCTGCACGCTGTCCAGCCCTCCTCACCCTGGCGATGGGTCCGGGGGGCCAACTCAGGATGAGTCTGGGGCCAACCCAGCCGCATTGTCCCTGCCAGCCCGGCCAGCTCGAAATAAAGCGGACTTGTTGATCGGCTCTGGGCGGAGACTGAACACAGGTGCTCGCCGAACACGAGACGATGCATGAGTGCCAATGACGTCTTTGCTGGAAGCCATGGCTTCGTCCTTGATGCAAGCCCACCAGCGTCTTCGGCAAGCAGACGCCTCGATGGCTTCCTTCTGAGCATTCCTTTACCCATAAAAGCCTAGAGTCCCAGATCTCTCTTCTTTTGACTGCCATCTGCCTCATCATCTCCCTCATCATCTCCCACCCTATTCGCACATCCATACAAGAAAATCCGTGCACAATTTGCCAAATCATATCATCATGAAGGCCACTGTTCTTCTCGCTGCCATCCTGGCCACGCCCGTCCTTGCCGCGCCCGCCCTCGCCCCGGCAGATGTTGGCGACAGGGCGCCTCGGGACTATGCCAGCTATGGCGACTACACCCCGCCGGAGGGAGGCTATGGCAGCTACGGGGAGTACAGCAACCCGTCGTCGTCGTCGTCGTCGTCGTCGTCGTCGTCGTCATCGTCGACAACCACGCCGACACCTACATCTACACCGGTCCCTTCATCGACGCTGACAACGTCGACACTTACCACGTCGTCGGCATCGACTTCCCCGACATCCACGCCAACACCGTCGTCCACACCGGCAGGATACGGCTCGTACAGCGACTACCCAAGCAGCTACGGCAGCTACAGCAACTACCGTCGCTGGGTCAACAAACTTTTTGCTTGAGCAGCCACGGACATGGCGGGGAGGAGATGATCTCCCATCTTTTTTTATTCCACATGACCATTCATTTATGATAGCGGCAAATCAACCTTTGGACACGTTGGAGAGGACAGACCTTCATTTAGAATTTAGACTGGGAACTGGCACAAGTCGAGTCTACGCCCTTCCTTAATAGCAGCCTCGCTTGGCACTCGAGAAAAAAAATAGAATGCAAAATTAGACGTCTCGTTGGAAAGACGCATCAAAACCCAACAGCTTTCGCGGAACCATAGAAACTGGTGTCGAGAAGAGTAGATGTTGGTGTCCACAGAAATCAATTCAATAAATAAAATACGAAGCAACCCGATAAGATAAGACTATCGATTATGTACAACGTTGTGATTGGTGAAACCTCTTCTGGCCCACTTCTTTTCGAAGATTTGGGTGATGAACGAAAAAAAAGTTTCAATCCAGACAAAACCTCATCGAATCTCCCTTTACCGTCCACACAACGACAGCAAAAAGCACCTGTTCCACCCCGCCTCGGCCATCTCCACGCCAGGAAAAAACTCTACATCCTCTACGCCAACTTCCAACCGCAGCCATGCATTTGATGTGCACTGTCGACGCCTCGGGCAAGCGCGCCTACACGCTGAAAAAGGTCACCGCCGACGGCAAGGTCACCAAGTCCGCCCACCCGGCCCGCTTCTCGCCCGACGACAAGTGGTCGCGCCAGCGCGTGACGCTGAAGCGCCGGTTTGGTCTGCTGAAGCTGGAGAAGCAGCAATAGGTGGGTTGTCCTGGGGGATGCTGTCGGTCTCTTATGGTCTTGTCTCCCGCTGACCATGACAATCCAGTGGACTTTTTTTTTTTTCTTTCTTCGAGCACAAAAGTGCTACCTACCACCACCCAGATACGACACGACCAACCAGCTGGTTCCGATTCTGGCTATGACTCGGCCGGTCGAGCTCGACAGCCCCCCGAGGCCAGCCCGGACGACAGAAGCGGTTGGAAAACCAGGCAGATCGAGACAGTTTGGCAGGCTGATTTGAGCAGCTCGCGGCGGCATTTTTTTTTCTTTTCTTGGACAGGCGTTTATCGGTTTTTGCAGAATACCAAAAAAAGAGAGACTTGTGTAGCAATCAGGAGTTTTGTTTTCATAATACGCAAAGTCAAGTCTAAAAACCAAACGATCAAAACGCCGTAGTATCGTTCCCTTTTTCGTTTTTTTTTCTTTTTCTTTTTTTTTTTTGTGATCCCCCCCCCGACTACTTGCGTTTCCGCGCATTCACGTTGCGGCCGGCGCCGACGCGGATGCGCTGGCCGCCGGTGCGGACGCCGGTGAGGATGTTGGGCAGGTAGTCCTCGTCCATCATGTCGCGGACGCGGGCGCGCTTCTGCTCCTCAATCTTTTTCGTGTACTCGGGCTGGTCCTCGGAGAGGATGAGGCCGCGGCCCCAGCCCTGGTGGCCACCGCCGCCGCTGCGGTCCGTGTGCTTGCCGCTGGCGCTGCCGTGCACCGGCTTGGGCACGCTAAAGACGTTGCCGCGCTTGTTGAACTGGAAGTTGCGCTTGAGGTGCACGCGGAACTGGCCCGAGGCGTCCGTCGAGCAGCTCACCCGCGTCAGCGTCGCCTGTCCGCACTGCGGGCAGAACTGCTTCTGCATCTGCCGCGTCACCGCAAAGCAGCCGTGGCACCGCAGCACCCACGTCTTGACCTGCGTGATCCGCGCCAGCGCCGGGCTCAGCAGGTTCAGGTTGATCCGCAGCGCCACGTTCTGCATGGCAAAGTCCGACGTCAGCAGCGCCGCCTGCAGCCGCTTCTCGATCGGCTGCGTCGGCGTGCCCCCCTGCTCCTTGTCCTGGTGTTTCTTGAGATTCGACGGCGTGATCCACTCGCCCCCGTCGTCGTCGTCCTCCTCCTCCTCCTCCTCCTCCTCCTCCTCATTGGCAGCTACCTCTGCATTCTCCTCCACCTCCTCCTCCTTGGCAGCTACCGCCTCCTCCACAGACAGCGCCTCCACGTGCTCTTCCAGTCCGGTCGCGTCCGGACTAGCCGGTGTCGGCTCGGCTTCTCGAGGCTGCGCTTCGGTGGCAGCCGGCTCTGGCTCTGTCGGCACATCTGTGTCCTTGCCGGCCTCCCCGCCCGCCTCGGCTTTCGCCTTCGCCTCCGCCTCCGCCGCTATCGCCGCCGGCGACTTGCCGTTCACGCCCTTTTGCGCCGGCGTCTTGCGCAGCCGCCAGTCGCCGCCGTTGCGCTCGCACTCCAGCTCGTACGTGAGGGCGAGCAGGTGGATGTCAGGCCGGCTGAGCACCTCCAGATCGCCCGTCCGCCGCGCAAAGTCGCTGACAAACTTGATGCTGGCCGGCTTGGGATTCCGCAGCGTCAGGAACGGCAGCAGCGTCGTCTCCACGCGCGTGCGCGTGGCCTCGTCGCGGATCTCGGAAATCACCGACGGGATCGTGTACAGCGCCTCGGCCTGCGCAAGCAGCGTGCTCACGGCCGGGTCGTTCTTGATGATCGGGCCCGTGTCGACGACGAGGCTGTGGATGGGTTTCGTGGAGACCGGCGCGGCGTCGGCCGGTGTCGTCGTCGGCAGGGAAGAAGAAGAGGAAACGGCAGCCGGCTCGGGGGCCAGAGGCTTGCCGTCTTGTTGCACGGACGGCATGCTTGCCACCACGTCGTCTGATGGTGCCGCCATCTTGAAATACTGAACTTTGCTTCTCTTGCGCAACCCAACGGACTCGGCTGGGAAATAATTCTCTGCATCGCCTTTTTGCCCGACTTTTTTTTTTTTGCGATAAGGATTTTTGGTGGGGTTGATAAGTCGCCACTTCACTAGGGCCACCTGTTGGCAGCTGACAAACTTATTGTGTTAGTGACACTGCGCTTCCCAATCCGGGAATTCATCGAGACGCTTTCTGAGACGGCAACACGGCGGCGCAGCCGTGATGCAAACAATAAGCATAACACGCATGACGTCTCGGATGTGTCCCGAGATAAATACGTTTCACGACACCGGATGGAAACAAGAAACGGACAGCCGCAGTCGTGAGAGAGCCTACTCGTACCAAGC
The DNA here is from genome assembly GCA_014183095.1 of Harringtonia aguacate. Classification (NCBI taxonomy): domain Eukaryota; kingdom Fungi; phylum Ascomycota; class Sordariomycetes; order Ophiostomatales; family Ophiostomataceae; genus Harringtonia; species Harringtonia aguacate. Next base: position 316,795 of record JACCPH010000017.1, read on the forward strand.
GCATGGCCCCTGCTCTGTCCCGAATGTCGGGTTGATGGGACAGAGGTCTCAGACTGAGGCAGAACATTCGAGTGCCACACAAGGGATATAAAATATTCGATACATATTCCTGGGCTGGTCGGCCATGCTACACACTGTGGTCGTCGCCCGAGCATGGCAAATGGGGACTCTTCCAGATAGCAAAACACGTGAGAAGCCGGAAAGCCGGCACTGAAGCTTCTGACCATCTGGCTGTCGCCAATCCTGGCCCAGCATTCCGTCTCCGCAACACAAGATCCGTGTGTTGGATGGCCAGTCCGATCGAAGCGGAGGCATAGATGCCAGCAAAGGCAAAAAAAACAATGTGCTCTTTCCCCGGATGATCAGATCTGAGGTGGGACGCTATACGAGAGCGGATCGACGGAGCTAAGAGAGCAACTACTCGGATTTGCGCGCATAGTAGTGGCCTGCGAATCATCTCTGGCCAGAGACATCTGCCTCCTGTCAGCACTCTGATGATCCTTGCTTTTGTGGACTTTGGCTTTTCATGACAGCCCGGCGAACCGCCCGCCCGCTGCGGGCGCACGGCACGCATGTAGCGAAACATGTACGGCACCAAATGGGAGGCGGCACAACTGAGTGCTTTTGCTGCCGCCCTATTTCGGCCGAAAGAAAGAGATGAGATCTAGAAAAGACAGCAGATGGCAGACGGCAGACGGCCACCCCGAGAAGACGGTGGCAGGACGACGGCAGAGAATGCCAGTTGCAGTTGCGTACACGCGGACTGGCATATTGCTTTCTCCTCGTCACTGCAACGCAATAATGCACAATGCGCAATATGTACAACGCGGGAAACAAGATTATGAAAACAAAACAGGGCAGACAAATATCTGAAACAATAACAAACACGTTATCTCCCCTCCCCCATGGGTATGATGAGTCAGCAAACCGGAACAAGGCGAGCGCGCAGGGGTTGTGAACCACATTGCGTAGAAAGATGGGACGAACGCATGAATAAAGGCATTTTCCAGAATGCTTGTAATACTCATAGATTGCTTGTTTTTTTTTTCTTTTCGGCAAGATGAAAAAAAAAAGCTTTTGTTTGTACGACGCTGGGGACATTAGGGCATGCGCGTGCTGGCGTACGACGACGGATTCGTAATACGAGCGCGCCCTCTCGTATTAGGATACAAAATTTAACAATTTACAGGACACAGGCGCAGTCGCCCGTCGCCGTCGCATCGGCTCCGTACGCGCCAGATTTCGCCACATTGCAGTGGGCCAATCTCTCGGTATTAGTCGCAATCAAAAAAATAAAATAATACACAAAAAGAGATAACATCAGCGACGATCGACAAGAGCAAGAAAGACACCTCCGTCGTGGGTCATTTCCTGGTGACGTGGACGGAGAGAGGGGATGGGGGAGGGTCCTTGCCAACGTCGCGCCCCCCTTCCCCCCCTCCCTCCCTCCAGAACAAGGGCCTCCTGGGGAGGCAGGGGTTGACAGGTGACAGCCGGGACGGCGTCGTTGTCGTCGTCGTCTGCAGGTCACAACACCTGTCCCCCCCCCTCTCCACCTCCCTGGCCCTACCACCAGCTGGCATGCTGGCACGTCGAGGCCTCCCTTGCCTCCTGGTTCGTGGTTCGTTCGATGCAGGGCATAACAATAACGGCAGACGGGCTTGCCGCAGCAGCAGCAGCAGCAGCAGCAGCAGCAAGTGACTGACTGGCATGGAAGTCCAAGTCCAGGTCCTCCTTCTCCTGGCCTCCCGGCCCCCAAACAAACGGAGGTCCGTCGTCCGTCCGGAGGTCTTTGGTCGGGCTGGCCTGGGTTCTAGACCTTGGCGTGTTGGGTGGGTTGGGTTAGACGGACGATTGTTGTCAAAAAAATAGTTTGTGAAACTCTACGTAGATACCAGTCCTCTTTTCCAGCCAGTTGGCGCAGGACAACGCAGCCGAGGGGGGAGGGGACCAACATGTTGTACATGTTGTTGGGACACCACGACAGATCGCCGATGGCTGGCAGACAGGCCACTGGACTCTCGATGCGCCTACAGATTCTCAGAAGATACTTCTTGGAAAAAAAGCTTGGGCTCTGAAAGACAACGCAACGAGGGACGTTCGTTTTAATACTGTTTTTCGGTATGTACTTGGCACAGAAACAATAACCACCGATCTGGTCAATCATTTTGAAAAAAAAAAAAGGATTGTGCAAGAGGATATATGTCCCTATCAGATGGATCCTTCTCGCCCCGTCACAAAGCTCCTCAAAAATAAAGGGTCTGTATGGCAAAACTTGAAATTACACATCATCGGTATTGAAAAGAAGAAGAAAACGAAATATCCAAAATAGCAAAGCCCGCAATATACACAAAGGAGAAAAAAAAACGAAGCCTCGCGGTCTCCAAAAAAAAAAAACAAAGAATCTTTTCGGGAGGGGGTGAAACCGTCTAGCTCCAGGTGGCGATGAGGGTGACGTCGCCGGCAGCCAGGTTGCCGCCGATTCCGTCCTCGGCCTCGTCGCCCTCAAGGTAGGCGTTGTCGCCGCCGCCAGAGGTGTCGAGGCTGGAGCAGACGGACTCGTCCTCAGTGCAGACCTCGAGGGCGCCGTACGGGCCGCCGACAGAGGCCTCCACGAGAGCCGAAGCGTCGAATCCAGACCAGTCATCGTTGGCAGCGTCGGCAAAGTCGAACTCGAGCCAGGGGCACAGGAACTCGCCGTAGGTGGTGTAGGTCATGCCACCAGCGACGCAGCACATGCCGCCCTGGGTGTCGGCGTCAAAGGCAATGTGCTGGTAGGAGCCAGAGTCGAGGGTAAAGGTGGCGGCCTCGTTGCCCTTGAAGAAGCCGTCGATGGCACCGTCCTCGCCGATCTTGTTCCAGACCATGCACTCCATGGACTCGGAGCCGTCGTTGACGGCCTTGACGACGTAGCTGTACTCGCTGGCGATGCTGCCGGTAATCAGCTTGATGTTGGTGCCGTAGCCGCAAGTGCCAGTGTTGCCGGTGTACGAGATCTCGGCAGTGGTGGCACGCTTGCGCGTCTTCTTGACCTTGCTCGACGAGCAGTCGTCAAAGGACACGTAGGTGGACGTGCCGGTCTCAGACGAGGACGACGAGGCGGCGGTGGTCGAGGCGGCAGCAGCGGTGGTGGTGCTGCTGCTGGACGTCGTGGTCTCGACGGCGGCGTTGGCGACGGCCGTGGTGGTAGCGGCGGCGGTGGTCGACGTGGTGGTCGGCTTGTAGGCGGCCACGTAGGGGGCGTCGCCGCCGATGGTCCAGGAGACGACGTCGCCGTTGATGGTGGCGGTGACCCAGGTCACGTCCTTCTTCTCGACGACGTGGTGGACATCACGGTGAAGGTGCGCGTGACGCGACGGGTGAGCCGACGCGCCGACAGCGGCCAGGAGAACGACAGGAGTCAAACGCATGTTGTTGTCAGTCTATTTGCTGTGTAAGGACTGTCGGGGGGGTTGATCGTTTCGTTTCGTGATATCGTAGGTTGCTTATCCAAGTTGACCAGAACTGGCTCTCGATATGACTTGACCGGTGAACCTGCACGGAGGGTGTGGTTTCCAAAGGAGCGTGGTGGTGGTGCTAAGGAGCGTGGTTTGCTTCGCCGAGACGAGGCAAGTAGGTTGAGAAACCGAGGAATGAAGAATGGGAAACGCGTGTGGGAAAAGAAGTCCGACAGGCTAGGATAGGGAGTGGGCAAGGGGGGATAATATATTCGGGAAGGAGTGGACGGCTGCAGACCAGGGGGGGGGGGGGGGTGTTCAAAGGAAGGACACAAGGGTGGGTGAACAAAAAAAAGAGTGAGAGAAAGAAGGAGATGAGAGAAAGAGAAGAGACAGAGAAGGAAAGAAGGGGGGGGGGAGTGCATGCGTGTGTGGGTGGATGCGCTCCTGTGTGTACAGAGATTGCAGGAGTGGGCCGTCTCGACCTGGCCGTGCAGGCGGACGTGCGTGTGCATCGGCGAGTGGTCGACTACAGGCCGCCACAGGCAGGCATGGGGGTGTGTGCCCTGGACTGGGCTCGGTGCCTTGGCCGCCTTGGCCGCCCTGGGCGGCAGCCACGGGATGGAATGGGTTGTGGTCCAGGCTTGTGCAGACAGCACAAGGAGGGGGGGACAGGTACCGCTCTGCCACGTCGGGCGGCGACGGACGCAGGACAAAATGGCGCCAAGGTACATGGGGAGTCTATGTTGTGCCGGACTATTGTGCACTCTTTGTGCGCTCTTTGTGTTATGCATGCCCGGCGGAGTCGCCAGGGACCCTGGAGGAAAGAGAAGGAAAAAAAAAAAGGGGAAACTGCTGGCAAACAATAAAATGGGACCAGGGGTTGCAGCCAATCAGACATCTGTATTGGATGGGGCTGCTCATTCTTGGTTCCGGTCCCTCTGACCATTCAGCGGACGGTGCCTGGCTCAGACGCTGGGTCCCTTTTCCCATCTCGGCGCGCTAGAGCCAAGACGTATGCCCAATTCCGGCTAATGCTTAGCACTTTCCCGACCTGGGAGGTTTTTGTGGTTCGGTGTACATATGCCCCTGCGGGCATTTACAGGCGCTGTGTGTACTCGTAGTACTTGACAGGACGTGGACCCCCGCTGTAAATTTCGACTTTTCGCGGGTCCGCGGGTCCCCAGTTATTCCCAGTTTCTCGGTGGCTTCCTGATGAAAATGGGACGGCAAAGCAGGCGACAGAGCAGGCGGCGCTGGCGGTACAGACCAAGTTAGTCGTAATATTCTGTCGTATGTATGCCGGTGCCCTGCCTGCAGGATCGATAGCACACGTAAGCCGCTTCGCCACGACGAATCTGCTGCCATCTTGCTGGCGTTCCTGGTGTTCCTGGCGTTCCTGGCGTTCCTGATGTTGGTGTTCCCGGCAGACCTGCTGGTGTTCCTTGCATGTGTACTCGTAATTGTAATTGTACGATATGCAATCCCTATTTGTTTCCCCGTTTGTTCTACCATGTTTCTCGGATCCTTCTCCATTCTATTTCGGACCACCCCTCCTCTTCCCTGCTGTGTCCCCCCAACCTCGATTGACGTGGCCGACAGAAGGATGCGTACTCGTAGACTTGGGTACATTTCGTTTTTTCGCTGTATTCCAATTTTTCTGCTTTTGCTGACTCTCTCTCTCTGTCGCCGTTGCGGAGTACTTTTTCGCAGCCCGCCTCTCCACTGCCGCGCGCCAGCACAGAGCCGGGCCACCCAGCCGGCGGCCAGGGAGGGGGGGCCTTATTACGTGGCCTCTCACTACATATGGTGCTAGTATAGTTTGTCCGTACTTGCATATCGTAGTATCTCTTACCCGTACGAGCAGCCCTTTCCTGACCGCCCTCGGTGTCTATTTGTACATAGCAAAAAGTCGTCGTAGTCGTCGTCGTAGTCGCACCCCGCCCTCGACGAATGACAAGCGTCGTCGGTGGCGGACCTGCATCGGACGTGCGACGGAGCCTGAGGGGTTTTCCGGCATCTAGACAGTCTAGACGACCCGCGCGACCAGATGGTATCGCCCTTCTTGTCGCCCGCAAGCGTCGAGGTGTCTCGCCACGTTTTTTCACGTCTGGTCGATGGCTGGTTCAGCCAGACCGCTGTGTCGGTGCAGCAGACCGGTGCAGCAGACCGCTTGCACCATGGCCTGTTTGGGTCTGAGAGGCAGACGGCCGACAGCGAATGAAGCCGCCCAGCCCCCCCTCCCCCCTCTCCCAGCGCGCTGCATCCTGCATCCTGCAGCGGCAGGCCAGTGCAAGCTCTCTACTTGTACAGAGGTGCAGCGTACCTTGCGTTTCGAGTGTCTGACTCCGGGATCCAGTCGAATGCGATGCGTGAAAAACTCTTCCCGACGCTGTCACACGTCCGACGCAGCTAAACTAGGGCTGGTTCTCGCTGTGCCGTCTTGTCCGACGAGGGAGGGGTCGCAGCCAGCGTGTGAGCGATGTCCGCTTGCTCGCTTGCTTCCCATTTGCATGCGGAAGGCGGCAGAAGCCATCCCATCGCATCCACACTCTACCATCACCAACACTACCATTGGCCCGGTGTCTTTTTTTTTTTTTTTCACAGTTTTCCCAAGTCCTGTCCTGCAGCTCGACCGTTAGCTGCTCTCTTCGCCCGTGAAGAGTTTTATCTCGCATGTTAGCCTGCCGGCCCCCCTGTCGGCAGGCAGACATGGTCGCAACGGTGTGCAGGCAAGAGAAGAAAAGAAGAAAAAAAAACGGTCTGTCTGTCTGTTCTATCGGTCTCACTCGTTCCAACAACTGGCGCTCGCTGTTGGTTCTCCAGCGGCGGCGTGGCAAGCGCCCCCCCGACGAGCCATATTGGATGGATGGGCACAGGCTACGAGGATTCTAGCGATCGCCTTCGGAAGAGTCGCTGGAAACGGCAAGAAGGTTCACGTGGTGGCGACAGGGCCACGCACGTGGCGCTTGCGCGTGCACCGCCACGTGAAGGGGGGGTCACTGGAATGGGTTTCCAGCCACAGCGGTAAGAAGCGGTTCGAAAAGACGTGCCTGGAACCTCGGTTGCGGCCGATGCAGACCGGCAGGCGCAGCAAACCAGCCAGCAGACATGACATCTTTTGTCCTGATTTTGCGGGGGAGCGAGTTCATATCGTAAGATCTGGCGGCCAGGCTCTCTCCCTTCGTGCGGGCGAGTGCCTCCAAACCCCCCCCTCATTCCCTCGGCGGGCTTTTCCTCTGCCACAGCCAAGGATGTGAAAGCCGTCGATCTCCGGCTTTCGGCGCCATTGGGTTTGTGCCTCTGTATGTTTGTCTTTCTACATCCATACCATTTGCCATACAGCCCTTTTGTAAGACATTCTTCTGCCGTATCGGACAAGGCGACGACGGTCGGCTGCCCATTTTTCGACTTTTCCGTTAGCCACTTTGTTTATTGGCCCGATCTCTGCCGGACTGTCGACATTGCTAGCGTCGTCTGCTGAAGACGGCTGACTGAACGGCATTGTCTGCGTCTTTTGTCGACTGTCCGATTTCCCAAGCGTGCGCGGCCTCCTGGTGTACCTCTTGCATTGCGTCATGGCTCCTATCAGCCGCTATCCTAGTATCAGCCATATCGGCCGTATCATTCGGGATGGGCCCCGCCGGGCGTCGGGCGTGTCCCCGTGCTGGTTCCAGTGCCGGTTCCAGCGCCGGTACCAGCACCAGCACCAGCACCAGTACCAATTCGGCGCCCGGGGCGCCCGCGAAGACAAGCCGCCGGCGTGGGATTCAGCCAGCATGGCGAGGCTGCGCAGTGGCGTGATGGGCGAGGGCGGCCAGGCGGCGTACGGGCGGCTGCAGACGGCGTCGGTGCGCGAGAGCGACGGGCGGCTGCTGCTGGGGTACGAGAACGCGCCTGCGGCGCTGGCGGTGCCGACGCTGTGGCTGCGGGACAGCTGCCAGAGCGAGTACTCGGTGGCGCCGTCGTCGGGGCAGAAGCGGTTCCGGACGACGGACCTGCCGGCGGCGCCGGTGGTGAAGACGGCGACGGTGGCGGCGGACGGCGGTACGCTGACGGTGGAGTGGGGGGACGCCCGGACGGACGGGGTGGCTGGCCCGGTGGTGTCGACGTTTGACGCGCAGGCGCTGCTGCGGCGGCTGGCCGGGCTGGCGCCGCCGTTCCACCCGGTGCACAAGCCGGAGCGGCGGGTGTGGGACCGGGCGCGGCTGGGGCGCGAGCTGCGGCCGGTGGCGTTTGCTGACTGGCAGACGGGGGGGGGGGAAGCGTTTTGGCGCGGGCTCTACGACCTGGCACGCACCGGCATCCTGATCGTGGACGGGGTGCCGCCGACGGAGGACGGGGTGCTGGCGGTGGCGCGGGCGATCGGCCACGTGCAGCCGACGTTTTACGGCGAGACGTTTGACGTGGTGTCGAAGCCGCAGGCAGAGAACGTGGCCTACACCAACGTGTTCCTGTGCCTGCACCACGACCTCATGTACCTCAACGAGCCGCCGTACATCCAGCTGCTGCACACGCTGCGCAACGAGTGCGCGGGCGGCGAGTCGCTCTTCAGCGACAGCCTGCGCGCCGCGCTCGAGCTCGAGCTGCGCCACCCGCACCTCGTCGCCCCGCTCACCGACCTGCTCGTCCGCTACCACTACGAGCGCAACGGCCACTACTACTACAACGCCCGGCCCGTCATCAGCCGCGACCCGGCCTCGGGCCTCATCACCGAGACCGCCTGGTCGCCGCCCTTTCAGGACGCCTTTCTGGCGCCGCCTGTCGTCGTCGATGCTGACGGCCAGTCCGCTGCTGACGACGACCTCTTGCGCTGGCACCAGGCCGCCAAGGTCTTTAGCGACCTCGTCGAGGCCCCCGAGAACCAGTACGAGGTCAAGATGCAGCCCGGCCAGTGCGTCCTCTTCAACAACCGCCGCGTGCTGCACGGCCGCCGCCAGTTCGACACGGCCGCCGGCCACCGCTGGCTGCGCGGCACCTATCTCTCCGAGCAGGTCTTCCAGAGCAAGGTCACGGCCATGGTGCGCGAGAACCGCTTCGCCCCGGCCGCGCCCAAGGCTGCGTATGTCAGTGACAAGGCGTTGCGGGACGCCGAGCTGGCCGACACTGAACAGCTCCTGGCGGGTGGGGAGTAATAGTTTGCATGTATCTATGGGAAAGGTATCTTCTCTGTATGGAAGGAGTATTTTCTTCTTATGAATGTGTCCTGTACGCAGCTGCCTGTTCTGGTGATTATGTAATCAAATGACATGACTTGGAGAGAGATGCCTGGAAGGACCCGGAGATCCCGTCTGACATCAATGCTGCCTGCTGCCAACCATGGCGACCCCTCGAATTGCCCCGTACGGCCGCTGGGAGAGTCCCATCTCGGTCGAGGCGGCGACGGCCGGCACGCGTAAGCTGACGTCGCCGCGCTCCTGTGCACGAGTAAGTTCGCCGATGGCGTCTTTTACCATGTCGACTGCTACAACTAGCTGACAGGAGGCCAGTCTGGCCGGGCCTTTTTCCTGGCGTCCAAGCCGGACGGGTCCAGCACGATTCTCGAGGTGCCGCGGGCCAGTGACGAGCCGCCGCGCGTCGTCTTGCCGGAGCCCTGGGGCGTCGGCACCTCGGTCTACGAGTACGGCGGCCAGGCGTACGCCGTGCTGCCGACGGAGGAGGAGGAGGATGACAGCGAACTGCGCATCGTCTTTTCGAATGCGCGCGACAGCTCGTGCAACGTGCTCGGTGTCGACGCCGGCACGGTGACGACACTGGTGGCCGGGTCGCCGACGCTGCGCTACGGCGACTTCCAGGCGCACCCGGGCGGCGGACACTGCCCGTGGATCCTGGCCATCCAGGAGGACCACACGCATCCGCGGCCGGCCGAGGTGCGCAACTACGTCGTGGGCATCCACGCGGGCACGGGCGAGGTGGTGCGCGTCGTCGAGGGCGCCGACTTTTACTCGTACCCGCGGTTCGGGCCGGACGTTGGAAATGCCGACGACGACGACCCGGCCTACCGCGTCTCCTGGCGCCAGTGGGACCACCCCGGCCTGCCGTTTGACGGCGTCACGCTTCACTGGGCCGTGTGGCGGCCGCACCGCCGCGAGCAGCAGCAGCAGCAGCAGCAGCCGCCGCTGACCGACGCCGTCCTCGTCGCCGGCGACGCCGTGCGCCAGTGCGTCGCCGAGACGGCCTGGACGCCCGGCGGGGGCAGCCTCGTCTTTTCCATGGAGCACGCCGACGCCAACTTCCGCCAGCTGTTCTGCGTGCGGCCCGACGACGGCGGCGGGGGTGCTGTTGCTCCCGAGCCGCGCCACATTGCGCTCAAGGGCCTCGAAGACGTCGAGTTTGGCGACGCCTCGTGGTTTCTGGGGTGGTGAGTGGATGCCCCTTCTTTCAGCAGTCCTCGCTGACCACTGACCGCTGACCGCAGCCAAACGTTTGTCTTCCTCTCGGCCACCACCGCCGTCGCCGTCTACACCCGCACCGGCCTAAACCAGCTGGTCTACGCCAACCTGGAGACGGGCGACTGGGCCCCGCTGGACGTCGGCCTCGTCGAGATGAAATTCGACCCGCTGGCCCCGCTGTCGGCCTCGTCCTTTCTCGTCATCGGCAGCGGCTACACCACGCCCAGCGCCCTGTACCGCGTCGACCTGGACCTGGCCGCCTTGGAGAAAGGAGGGGGAGGGGGAGGGGGAGGAGGACCCTATGCAACAGCCACGCGGCTCTTCGGCTCGACCGACCAGGACCTGGCCCCCGACGTCTTCTCGACGCCGACGCTCGTCCACGTCGCCGCCCCGGCCACCGACACCAGTCCGGCGCGGCCGGTCTACGGCTGGTTCTGGCCGCCGCACAACCCCGGGTTTGCCGCCCCGGCCGACACGCTGCCGCCGCCGCTCCTGGTCAACCCGCACGGCGGGCCGACGGGCTACACGGCGCCGGGCCTGCACATGATCCCGCAGTACTGGGCGACGCGCGGCTACGCCGTCTTGGCCATCAACTACGGCGGCTCGTCCGGCCACGGCCGCGCCTACCGCGACAGCCTGTGGACGCGCTGGGGCCTGCTGGACCGCGACGACGTCGTCGCCAGCGTCGACTGGCTGGCCGCCGGCGGCCGCGTCGACCGCCGCCGCGTCGCCATCGAGGGCGCCAGCGCCGGCGGCTACAACGTGCTGCAGAGCTTCGTCGCCTACCCGGCCGTCTTTGCCAGCGGCATCTGCTGCTGCGGCGTCGCCGACACCGCCGCCCTCGGCCGCGACACCCACAAGCTCGAGAGCCGCTACCTCGACCGCCTGCTGTTTGCGCCGGACGTCCAATCTCCCGACGACCGCGCCCGCGTCCACCGCGAGCGCTCTCCCGTCTTCCACGCCGCCGCCATCGCCGCCCCGCTGCTGCTCATCCACGGCGACCGCGACCCCGTCGTGCCCTTCCAGCAGAGCGAGGCCATCCGCGACCAGATCCGCGGCCGCGGCGGCGTCGTCGAGCTCCTGCGCCTGCCGGGCGAGGGCCACATGTTCAGCAAGACAGAGAGCCAGATCACGTACCTGAACGCCGAGACTGCCTGGTGGGAGAAGACGCTCTTGGATGTGGATATTCAGAATAAGAGTAGTTAAGTAGTGAAAAAAAATACAGAAATAAAAGCCCAGACAAAACCACCTACGCCGGCTTGCCGTGCCAGATGAGCCCCGTCAGCAGCGGGCTCGGCCGGATCCACGACGACCGCCCGTCGTCATCGTTGCCCGTGCCCGGCGCCCACTTGTCGCGCTCGCCCGACGCCACCAGCCGCGCCGGGTGGCCCAGCAGCAGGTCCGCCACCATGCGCCCAAACACGACGCTGCCGTGCTCGTTGAGGTGGGTCGTGTCCAGCGGGCGTAGGTTGTACTGCAGCGTGGCCTGGCGGCCGAGCGCCCCGACGTAGGCGAGGCTGGCCTGGTTGAGGTCGAAGCAGCGGGGGTGGCTGTCGGTCGTCGACACTTCCTCCGTCACCTCCTCCGCTGCCGCCAGCGTCGCCAGCCGGTGCGCGTGCAGGTTGTCCACGACGCGACCCTGCTGGTCAAAGTCGCGGCGGGCCAGCGGCGTCAGCAGGATCGGCGTGCCGCCGGCCGCCAGCACGTCGCGCGCCATCTGCACCAAGAAAGCCTGGTACTCGGCCAGGGTGACGCCGCGGGACGGCAGCTGGTCGTTGTGGCCGAACTGGGGGTGAGTGAGCAGCCACACACACACACACAGAGAGAGAGAGAACCTACCTGGATCGTCACAAAGACGCGCGCGTGCGTCGCCCTCCTCCGCACCACCTGCACCACCTCGTCCCACAGCCCCGACTCGATGCAGCTGCGCGTCGTCGCCCCGTTGACGCCGTAGTTGACGCCGCGCGCCCCGCGCGCCAGAAACGACAGGAAACCCGTGCCCCAGCCGCCGCCGTCCACCGTCTGCACCGCCGTCGTCGAGTCGCCCACCAGCAGAAAGAGCGGCGGCCTCTCTGTCGCTGGGCGCGCGTCTTCGTGGGCGTCGTCTTCCTCCCGGACCGCCGTCACTTTCGTCTTTGTCGCCATTGCTGTCGCCGTCGCCGGCGTCGCCCGCACGTACACTATCGCCACCACCAGAAACACCACCAGCGGAACGCTGAAAACAAACATCATTGCGTGGCACGCCGTCACAGCGGCCGCCGGAGCCTCGTACAGAGAAGGCATCTTTGCAAGCCTCGCATCGCCAGACAAAAAAAAGACAACAGCAAAAAAAAATATTTAGAAGAGAAAAGGGGGAACGAACAGCAGACGGCGCAATGTGGAATGTGAATGTTTCAAGATAGGGAGAGAAACGGATGACGTCGTGGCTCATTCGTCTCACACATACGAGGTCAGGTGCTCCACACGTGAAATGCCAAAAAAAAATACCAGACCAAAATTGCAGTCAATTGCTGCTGCCTCCAAAACGTGAGTGGTATCTAAAAAGAGAGGGGGAAAAAAAGAAGAAAAAAAGACAAAAAAAAAAAACCTGTATCCAGTCTCTGTACATACGCCAATCCATCCAAAATGTCCATGTCATATAGTATATATAATCGTACACCATTCAGTCCCGGTTGCGGTTGGCCGACCACCGTCGCACCATCACCTCGCGGATCCTAAACTGCCCGAGCAGCTGCGAGATGTCGTCCCCTGCCGCTTCTGCTGGCGGCGGCGGAATGTCCACGTAGACCAGCACCAAGCTCTTAAACACAGTCGACAGCACACGGTTGACGCTGTGCAGCCAGTGCCACGACTTGCGCAGCGCCTGCCGCCCGTGGTGGCCCCCCTTCTTCCACCCCGGGTCCGTGTACGACGGCATCACCATGATGCCAAACTCTGCGTGGTCCAGTGCAGGGCCCTTGCCGTACAGCAGCCAGTCCACCCCAAACTTGATGCCGTGCCGTGGCACCCACCCCAGCGACCGGAAGTGGTGGTACACCGCATACTGCACCAGAAACGGGTCGTCCGGCGACAGCGCCTCGGCCGCCCGCGGCGGAAAGTACGAAAACTGCCGGAACCGCGTAAACAGCTGTTGCGTCGTCATCGGCCTCTGTGTCTCCGGGTCGGTCACCGACAGAGCCCCGAGTCCGTACGACAGGAAGAACGCCTCTTCTTCCGACAGCTGGAGATGTTCCTTATTAGGGATCTCCTCGTCAGTCTTCGACGACACCGCATTCTGCCCGCTGTCGTCTGCCGCTGTAGCATCGGCTGCAGGCCCTCTCGGCTCTGCAGGCGAGTTTGAATTCGAACCAGTGCCCACCTCCGCTGTCTCACTCGGAGGGTGAGACGGAACTGCCTTTCCGTTCACTGAATGTCCGTTTAAAGGACGTTTCGACACTGCCATCGCCATGGAGTGGTTCGGGCTTGGAGGGTCAGAATGCTGGAACGTGGTCGCCTCTACGTGCGGGGAAAATCGCACGCTCTTCTGCCGCTTGATCGGCGGTATTTCGGGAGAGCTCTCCGAGACTCCTCCGTTGGACTTTGTGCTGCTGCCATTCGCATGGTTCCCAATACCGTTGATAATCATGTCCTGCAGAGCCGAAGCGCTGTCATACGGCGGGGTTGTTGGCACGGTGCCTTCGCTCTCTTGGGGTCTCGGGTCGTCTCGCTGGACCGACGCACGCAGCAACGTCTTGGGCGCCGTTTTTTCTCTCCGCCTCTCCAGCGACAGCCTCTCCAGCAAGTCGGCTTCGGAATTTGGCAGCGCCAAGAGCTCAAGGGGTCCGACAGGCGCCAGGAAATGCGAATGGATCGAGTATCCGTTCAGAGCGTTTCCATTCGACTGGGTTGCCGCCGGGGGCGCGTCTGAGGCTGTCGCCTGTCGCTGTTTCTCCGACGACAGCCTCTCCAGCAAGTCGGCTTCGGAGTTCGGCAACGCTAAAAGTTCAAGAGGTCCTACTGGAGCACGGAAAGCTGGCGGGACAGGGGTCCCGTTTGGAGCATCTTGGTGGGCTTCGCTCGGCGGCGGGGTGGTGAGGAGTTTGGCATTTATCGGTGCATCGACCTTCTTGCCATTGGTGCACTTTGCTCGGCGCTCTGCCGCTTCCTTCTCCTCGCGCTTCTTCTGCTCGATGGCCTCTAGCTCGGTCCGGCCTCGCTCCCACTTTGTGTTTGCTCGCTCTTCACGTCGCTTGGTCGTCCTCTGCTCGATTGTGTCGCCGAGGAGGCCTTTCTTAGATTTCTCCCGGCTGCAGCACAACTGGTTAGCCTACGATAAAGATACTGATCATACGAAGCAACACAAAGCATCATGGTGGTCGAACGCACTTCAACCAGCTCGGCTCGCTGCGGCTCAGAGAGCCCTTCCCAAAGAACCCCTGACACCACAGGTCAACCATAGACTTCGGATCGGTAATGTGAACCGAGCGAGTCTCTGTAGACCAGACACCATGATGAACCACAGACGGCTCGGCTGGAGGTGGGTATAAAACCTGCCCTATCCAGGCGACCGCCAGATGCACAAGTGACAGCGGATTGCTTGGGTAGAATGTCGGCAGTGGGAACGTGCGTAAGGGGAGAGGAAGACTGTATTTTGGGGCGAGTGAGTTGTTCTTTCCGGCGGCCCTTTGAGTGGGTTTGCTCAAAGTCCCCGGTATGGGGGGCTTTTGTTTTTCAGCCATATTTGTCCTGTATCATGTCGGGACTGAAGGTCAGCATCCATCTCAAAAGTGTGCGAAAACTGCAGGCGATCATAGAAATGAAGATCCGCCAAAGCTATGGGTGAACCAAATATTTTTTTTTTCGCTCAGATACCGTTGTAGTCTATTAGGTTGAGCACTCATGAAGAGACAAGAAACTTGCTTCTTTGTGCACCATGTTTCGATGTCATCACCGCGAAAGAAAATTTTGAGGGGGGGGGCTGCAAAATGGGATGCAGAAAAAAGCGATGCTGACTCGCTGTGGCCTTGCAGACTTCTGGGAGACAGGCGAAAACAGCTTTCGGGGTGAGGGATATTTGAAGCAGAGGCAAGCTGAGGAAAGAAAAAAAAAACTTACTCTATCGAGGGATATTTCACCCAGTCCTTGGATGAAGCAGACAACACGGCCATTCAGGGGGGCGGTGTTCACTCCTATAAAAGAAGTGTCGGCGTGGACATCTGCCGAACACGCACAGAAAATTGCGACCTCCGAGCTCTCATTGTAGGTAAAGCTCGAAAATCAGCTGTTGGCCATTGGGCGTCAGTTGCTTTTTTTTTTTTTTGGAGAGCGAGGAAAGCCGGGACTTCTCGGTCTGGTGCGAATTTTGAGTCCAAGCTTCAGCCTCAGTGCAAACTCTGCTTCAGCCACAGTGCGGGACAGCAATGTGGCGCGGGTGGGTCAAGTGACCCACTTAGAAAGTTCTGGAGAAGCTCTTCAAACAATTACACCTTACAAGGCTCCAATCCAAGTCTAGGAAACTACTAACCCTCTTCTCAACACAAACAACACAAACCTCAGAGTAAGAATTCGGTGTGCTTGCTTCAGAAGCTGCTGAAGTATGTCTTACATCACGACCGCTCATAAAGGGCTCGAGGCTGCCCAGAAAAAAAATTGGACCGAAGCCATCAACCTTCTGTCTGACGCCCTACAGCACTCTGAGAACCCAGCTTGGTTGCTAGCACGGTCGCAAGCGTACCAGGAGACAAACCAGCACTTGGAGGCCCTGTGGGATGCGGACCACGCTTTTTTCAGCGCCATGGGGCGTCAGGAGTCCAAGGGCCGCGACCAGATGATTCTGGCCCAATACCGACGAGCTGTGAACCTCGGTCACCTCAAGCGCTATGCGGACGCAGACGCCTGCTGCGTGTGGTCGCAGCAGCTCATTGCGGGAAAGAACTTCCGCAGGGAGGCAGACACAGTTACGACACATGTCGATGCCGACGGCAATTATCTTGCCACACCCGAGGAAGCCCTCTCGACATCCACGCTGCCGGAACGCAAGCCCGGCGACCTTTCGATGGCAAAGTCGTCCCTAGCTGGAGGCTCCGAATGGACCCGGGCCTATGTATGGAGATCCATGATGCTGAGACAGATGCAAAAGCTCCCCAAAGACGACCCTGCCCGCAAGATCACCGTGTTGCGTGTTCCCAAAAGGCCAGTTAGGACGCTGAAGCCAGAGGCTGAGAAACCCTCCACGCCTGCTCCTCCCGCACCAAGCCTCGCCAAACCGGCTCCTAAGAAACTCCGGGTAGACTTCTACCAAACATCCAGTGATGTCAATCTCGTTCTCTACGCAAAGGACGCCGACAAGGACAAACTGAAGATTGATGTGCACGATTCGGAGGTCAGTGCCCGCTTGTGATGTCTTTATGAAACTCGGCATGTACTGACAGGGCCATTCAGATCCACCTCAACAATATGCCAGAGGCTACGATCGGCAGCACTCGGGTGGTTTTGGACCTCAACAGGATGGTGGACAGCAGTGCCGACAAGACCATCAATGTGACGCGATTCAAGATCGAGCTCACTCTGAAGAAGAAGGTGCCAGGAGAGAAGTGGGGAGTGTGGGGTTCGCAGCGGGATGCATCGAGCGACGGACTTCCACCCTTGGCGGACATGGCGATCAACGAGGTAGAAAGCACACAGTCGACGCAGCCGGCAGTGCCAGCCGTGCCAGCCGTGCCAGCCGCGCCAGCGGCATCTTCACCAGAGAAAAAACCCACGGCAGCAGCCGCATCTGGTGCAGGGCCAGCCTACCCCTCGAGCTCCCGGACCGGACCGAAAAACTGGGACGCAATAGAGGATGGTGATGACGAACCGGAAAGTGACGTGAACGCCTTCTTCAAGAAACTGTACGCGAATAGCACACCAGAGCAGCAGCGGGCCATGTCCAAGAGCTTCATTGAGAGCAACGGCACAGCGCTGAGCACAGACTGGAACTCAGTCAAGACCGGAGAGGTGGCGACGCTGCCGCCGGATGGTACCGAGGCGAAGAAGTGGAATTAAGAACATGGGCATCGAAGTCGTGCATGGCATTGGCAGGACGGAAATTTTATTATGGGCGTGGAAAAATGGTTACCCAAGGATTCTTTTAACGTTTAACGTTAGGCTTTTCGGAAAATTCTTTTTTAACATTAACCTTTTTTCGATGCGACCGCGGATGCTGATTATGCGGTGCAAAAACGCTATGCAACTCTATGCTCGCATACTTTTTTTTTGTGTGTGTTGTTGCTGTCTATATATGCCGTGCATCCATTTCGAGAGGTTATTAGTCCAAACGGTCTTTGCCGTTGGCCAACGTCTTCAGCGAAGCGTCCTTGCCCGCGTCGTCGATGGCGACCACGCTCATGTCCATGCGCACGCGGAACTTCTTGTCGCGCCACGACACGGTCGTGCCCAAGAGGACGGCCCACGTCCAGATGGGCAGGGCCAGCACCTCGCGGCAGACCCAGGCCTGGAACCACTGGCCAAAGGTGCGGGGCGCGAGGCCGCGGCAGCGCGCGCGGCCGCGGCCGCGGCCCCGGGCAAAGACGGGTGTCTGCCCCGGCACGTCCTCGACGCTCTGGCAGGCGACGAGCTTGTGGTAGACGAACCAGTCGACGACCATCCAGAGGCCGACGCCGGCGGCCCAGCAGCGCAGCGTGGACATCCAGGTGGGCTGGACGAAGCCGGCGAGCCACGGCGGCAGCGACAGGGGCAGGTAGTCGTAGAGCGTGGTCAGCGCAAAGGACGCGTAGAAGCAGCACACGAGCGACTCGACGCCGGGCTCGACGAGCGTGGCGAGCAGCACGGTCCACTTGCGCACGCGCAGCCAGCGCACGCGGCGGGCAATGTAGGCGCGGACGGAGACGTCGGCCATGGGCTGGATGGCGAGGTCGCCGACGACGAAGCGGTGCTTGCGGAAGCCGGGGACCGGCGAACACCACAGCAGGTAGCCGATAAAATGGTCCTCGCAAATGTACGACGAGAAAAAGTCGATGCCGCGGCCGCGGCGCGCGTCCGTCTCCTTGAGCACGGTCGGGTTCTGCGCCGGGTCGGTCATGCGGTCCAGGTGCGACTTGCGGAACATGTTGCTCTTGCCCACGATGCAGGGCGCAATGCCAATCCTGTTGATGGCGCTGTAGAACTTGCCGTGCGTCGTCCCCATGAACATCTCGTCGAGGCGGGCGCCGCCCGTCGCCATGAAGCCGCGGCCGCTGCTGCCCCGGCTGATGATGCTGTCGTCGTCGGTAATGTCCAGCGACATGGGCAGCTGGTGCACAAACTTGTACGGCGGCGCCAGCACCTGCACCTTGCCGCTGCCGTCGGCCGGCCGGCGGAACCCGCAGAGCTTGTCCACCATGCGGCCGGCCACGCCGGGCGCCACCCACGAGTTGCAGTCGACGATCCAGATGACGTCGCCCGGCGCCTCGCGGTACGCCCGGCTGATGTTGCGGATCTTGGGGTTGGGCCCCAGGTTCTGGTGGTGGCCGTCGGGGCCGTGCAGCAGCGGGTCCTCGGTCTCGACAAAGATGCGCGCGTTCACGTCCGGGAAGTCGGCCATGACGCGCTCCAGCACTGGCAGCGCCGGGTCGTTGCGATCCTCCACGCACAGGTGCACGCTCAGGCGCGAGTGGGGGTATGTCTGCTGGAAGCTGGACGCCAGGCACTCGTACAGCGCCGGCTCGAGACCCTTGACCGGTCGGATGATGGTAAGGCCAGGCACGGCATCGTCTGGCAACTCCTCGATGGCCGCACGGCGCGGTGGTGAAGAGTAGTGTCGGAATCTGACCACCGCAGGCTCGTTAGCACATGTTTTTCTCCCAAAAGAGGCACCGCACCGCGGTCAAGCCACGTCATCCGCGTAAAGTCGCGCTCGGCGTTCGGAGACGCACATCTGGTAGATGCCGACGCTCTGGACAAGAAACACAAACGAGCACCAGACGCCCCAGACGCAGGCAATTCCCTGTGCTATGTTCGTCGCCATCTTTGCATGGTCTGGCAGGCGGCGTGGAGGAGGAAAGGGTGTTTATCGGCGTCGATGCGAAAGGTCACTAAGGACAGGGCTTGAACAAGACTAAAAGAAAGACTCGAAAATCGAAGAGAAAAGCCTAACGAAAGACAGAGAGTTGAGATGACAACAGCTGGTAAGTTGCGGACGCCATTGGAAGTGTACGGTTGGGCAGGTAGGCGCAAACAAATAGGATCAGCAAGGCGAAGACCGGAGAGGCTGTGAAATCGGTGGAGTTTCGCATCGACGTCCACAATCGCAGAATTTATTTTTCAGGGCCCCGCCAACGTCGGAACGGGCGGATCAGATACCACTACGATGGCGTTGATCACCTTCACAGGTCCCTAAAACCACGTTTAGCTCGGCAGATACTGAGACAATCATATTATTAGCTGGGAAAAGTCCCGCGTATTAATAAGCGCTATGTATCGACACCATAGGCACCATCCACCGCGTCGCTATACGACACTCTCCGCCGGGTACTTCCTCGAGAACATGCCCAGCGCCTTCATGGTGAATACGAATTTGTAGTTTGGGTACGAAATCATGCAGCTCTTGTTGAATACACCCTCGATGGCCTCTTGCAGCCACTCTCCATTCGGCTGTTGCCGCCCCATAATGAATTGGATACCCGCTTTGATCGGTTTCACGTCGGGATACTCGGCTTTCATGAGTGCAATGAGGGCCCAGGCCGTCTGAACGACTAGGGAGCCGGACGGGTGCTCAATGTACATCATCCTCTCGCATGCCTGCCCCTTGTTAGCTCTTCCAGTCACGCTACTTAGACCCCGTGTGTGGGGTTTCGCTCACCCTGTAGCTCTCTGACCAGCCGCCGTCTTTGCGCTGCTTCGAGAGGAGGAACTCGCACGCCTTCCTGGACTGTTTGCTGTTCTGGTATGTTTCGCCGATGCTCGCCAAACTCTCGAGAGCAAACATGGTTGCATACGTAAAGCAG
The DNA here is from genome assembly GCA_014183095.1 of Harringtonia aguacate. Lineage (NCBI taxonomy): Eukaryota > Fungi > Ascomycota > Sordariomycetes > Ophiostomatales > Ophiostomataceae > Harringtonia > Harringtonia aguacate. Next base: position 336,586 of record JACCPH010000017.1, read on the forward strand.
ATCCCCCAGCTGCCGTACCAGCTGCCGTCAGGGAACTGTGCCGTCTTGATCCAGCCGACGGCCCGCTCAATGAACGCTTTGATCTCGGCTGGCCGGTAGTCAGGCCAGTGCTTCTTGAACAGCGACAGCGCCGTCACCACCGCCGTGGTGCACTCGGGGTAGTCGTATTCGACCATGATCTTGCCGAACACCTCCGCTGCATTGAGCTGCTCCAGCCACTCGCCAGCTCGGGGCGGCTCGTACGACGAGCAGCCGCCAGACTTGTTCTGGAAGGTCAACACCGTGTCAATCGCATCGAAAATGCGCTGGTCGTCAATCAGCTGTGGATACCCCGGCGTTTTTTGCAGCAGGATCACCGACTTCAACGCCTCGGACACGCAATCGCTGACTGCGTAGCCCTGGAGCTTGGTGCTGAAGGCCCACGCGCCCTTCCGCCGCTGCCGATAGTACGGATGGGTGCAGTTCTCGCGGATCTGCTGGTCGTCCAGGAACCCCAGGGCCTTGATTAACATGGGCCGCCAGCGCTCATCTGTCTCGAGCCCCGCATCCATCACGGCCTGAATTGCAAACGCAGTGTCCCAGCACTGCACTCCGTTCGTCCCATTACACAGCAGCCCCTCGTCCTTGACCCACAGGAACTCGTGCAGCCTTTCGCGATGCATCTTCACCGAGTGAGAGTCCGGGCCGTCGCGGATGTAGCAGCACACTAGGTTCATGGGGTTGTTAACAGGCGCAAGGTCTGCGTAGTCTGTGTTCTCGTCTTCCATGTCGATCAGATCGCTGACCCATTTCTCAGCCCTGTTCTTCAGAAAATTCGGCCGCAGGTATGGGTTCCAGATGTTCACGAGCATCCAGTTTACCGAGTTCAGCAGCAACGACTTCGGATGGTAGTTGTCAATGGCTGCGATGCTGTTGCGGTGGCTGGCCCAGTTGATTTCCCCCCAGTTCTCTACAAAGAGCTCTGTTCTCAGCTCTCTGATGAGTTCTGTCTCTTCGCATGACCATTTCTTAGAATACATGTAAGACATGGCCAAGAAGACTTGTCGAATATGAATCCACCACCGCCAAGGTGCGATGGGGACCCAGTCGGGCAGAAGCCAGACTTCTGGAGGGACGGGATTCACAATGTCCCACTTGGCAACACCGAGAACAGCGAGCCACACCTTGGCCCAGTGAGGCGCATGGCTCGCTCCGCCGAGCTTGTGCAGAGTGGCACGCGCCTTGATCATCTTTGGGTGGTCTGCATCAACGCCCACGATGCGCAAAGTGGTATAATTCAAAACTGTGCCGAGCACCGAGCTCTCGGCTTCGATATGGAGGCCCCAGCCTCCATCCTCAGGATGGGCGCGGGCGAAAATGTAGTTTTTTATCTCTGTTGCGTAGGCCGTGGAGATTGGCGTCTTGGTCGCATACCAGGCAATCACAATGCCTGGCAGGAGGAACATTGGGCCACCGTACTCGCATCCCCAGTTTCCGGGCGGAAGCTGAAGTTTCTCAAAGAAGTCAAGTCCATTGCGGACAGCATCCAGAGGGTTTTCGGGCTTGGGAAGATCAGGCAATCCCTGGTAATTGAGCATGAGCCAACTTGTTATTTATCTGCCTGGTCGGTGGCATCAATGAAATCCTAGAACCTACCAAAGGCAATCCCAGAAAATACTTGTCTGCCAAGCTCTGTGGCCACTTGTTCAATTGGCCGTCATCTTCAAGATAATGCCATGTTTGGCAGCCGGCGTCGTCGCGCATGCGCCAGCGCAAATGGTCTGTCTTCTCCGGTAGTATGGGCTGCTCGCTGCTGGCTTTTTCATCGCGTCCATTTACACGTCTGTTGCTCCCCCTCTTTCCCGGTGAGACATCATCCAGGCCGAAAGATCGTGTTTGGGCCATCGCAGCAGAGGTGATCAATCTTGAGTCTTGACACGTGTTGCGACCGTGTCTGAGATGCGCAGAAGTATGGAAAAACCAAGAGAAATACCCGGTTGACTTGATGTATGCAACAGCTGCGAAATGTAGAATTCAATCAAATTTGTTGGGATGCTTCCTCTCGGGTATCCCCACGTTCACGAATTTGCATGTGCTTGACCCGTCGCCCCTTCCCCATTGGCCAATTGCCCCATCACTAATCAATCACCCAACCACCGTTTTCTACCCCCTTCGGAAAGAAGATCAAACAATTTCGGGGAGCACCTTCCTCATCGATGATTCGAAATCCACTGATGAATTCTTTGGTAATAAGAAATGTGAAACTTGTTTGTTTTTCCAATAATTTGTGTCGTCGTCACTTTTCCATGAGGCAACTTCAAGAGAGATAGCTTAACATCTGATCGTTTTAATCGTATCCGTTTCTATTTATCCATGTGATATGCCTTCGCCATTGTTGACGGAATCTTCCGAGAATGACCTCTCCAACTCAGAATCGTGGCTTCACTCATCTTCGCAGCTGTCTTCCTCGTCACTTTCCTTTTCCCCCAGGTCGCAATCCTCGGGCCATTCTTCAGTGTCGCAAACCGCAGTTCTACATTCGTCGCAGCCTAGTCAGTGTGGCGATGCTTGCTCGATCCATTCTGCAATTGTGTTACCATTGAAACAGGCCGACCCTGTCATTTCCAAGATCGAGAGAATTCTTGAATCCGTCTTGGACAACATTAACAGAGCCAAGGAATTGACCATTCCATTCACTCGCCGCCCCTCGAGACGTGCAAATCACCTTCCTCCACCGAAGCCAGGACAGGCACGCTCTTCAGCCATCAGTTCCCGGAGAATCCCCGTGCCGTCAGGTGGCTTTGTGTCCTTTCCTGGGAAATCCGAGTCTGAGAGTAAACTATTCAGTATGCTATATCTACCTGCTTGATTTTACGATACTCCGGCTTGTGCGCAACCTGACAAATTCGCGGATAGCACAAATTCTCAGCATCTTGCAACTGTCCCACCAAGCCCTGCTCTCCGGTACTTTTGTCACGAAGCGGTATGCATATGCCTTGGATTTATGCTGTACAGACTGACGAGCTGATGTTCCAGAAATATTTTTTATCAGTATCGTGAGCTGTTCAGAGACCAGAGGGTTGTTGATACACTTGTAGATGACATTGCTTATACACTGGGCCTCGGCCGAGACAGCCTAAACATTGTAAGAACACCCCACATGGTTGAAGGACTCACTTCGGACGAACACTTATCCTCGTCAGGTCGCCGCTGGAGTTGGCGTTATTTATGGACAAGTCAGCTTTGTCATGAAAGACGGATCATGCATCAGCGCCCTGAGCCAAGAAAACGTACACACAAATGCCGCTGGGACATGAGTCTGTTACGTACACACCTGACATGCTGTGTAAACAGGGTCTTGCCATTCCATTTCTGAGGGACGTTCAGAAGTTCTACCTCTCTCCCTGCCGGTGGATTCTTGTCATCGAAAAGGAAGTAAGACATTCTTACTCGTGTGGCTGATAGCTGCATCGCGCTAATTTTCTTGTAGGCAACATTCCGAACTCTCGCCGCTTCAAATTACTGCACCAAGTCTACTTCCGGCCCGGGGGCAATTATCACAGTAGGCTGATTTGCAGTGCCATAATTGAGCATACATTTTTGATGCTAACATGGCGCAGTCAAAAGGGTATCCGACTCTGGCGACCAGGTTGTTTCTACACGGTGTCGGTTCTCTAAAACCAGACATTCCCATATATGGGCTCCTCGATTTTGATCCACATGGCATTCGAATCTTCCGTACTTACAAATACGGAAGTTTAAGCTTAGGGCACGAAAGAAACGCCAACGTACCTAACATGAAATGGCTCGGAATCCAAAGTCGAGACTTGTTGCAGAGCTGCAACACTGGACAGGCATGGTCCATTTTGGATGATGCTCTGCCACTTACAGAATCTGATCGCAAAACAGCCGTGGAAATATTACGAGAAACATTCTACATCCAGAGCAGAGATGCAACGACACAACTTCAATGTCGAGAAATCCAGGTGATGTTGATGCTTAGTATTAAGGCTGAGATACAAGCTGCAGATGATCATGGAGACATAACAGCCTGGCTGAACACTAAATTGTGCCAAGAGCAAACATATATTGACAGAGAAATTTAGCAATTTTGCGATGGCCAAACTTACAATACATTCAAGCATAACATGGACACAGCCTTGACTTTTTCATTCGTATCTTACTGTCTCGCTGCGACGGCGGACTTTACAGTGCACCACAGTACTAATTAGCACAGTGAATTGCCCCACCGTAAAATTTGATGCTCTAAGCTTTTTTTCACCATGAATTCCTCGATGCTCATTTTGCGCTTTGAATTGCACACAAAGAACGCAAACCATGGCGCCGCCACAGCTATCAGAGGACGAGGTGGACGACCTGATATACTTTGCCCGTGTGGGCGAAGAGAAGGACCTCTCGGACACGCTGTCAGCCCTTGTCAGCAGAGCCGGAGACGACTCGACGGCACTGGTAGTCCTGGCGGCCGCCAAGAACGAAGGCAAGAACACTTGCTTGCACATGGCTGCTGGAAATGGGCACGTGGGTGAGTAGATGGGTGTTCATGATTCCCAACTAGGAAGAAAGAATGAAATAAATTCTTTTTCTTAAAAAACACGACCGGCAGGTGCTGACACTTGCATCCAAGGCGTCGTCCGGTATCTGCTTGACCAGGTGCAGAAGCAGCCCGAAGCAGACAGGAAGGCGTTCCTTGACGCAACCAACGAGTACGGCAACACGGCGCTGCACTGGGCTGCTATGAATGGGCACCTGGCTGTTGTCAAGCTGCTGGTGGACCGCGGCGCCTCGCCAGCCCTTGCCAATGACAAAAACTACGTGCCCTTGGACCTGGCGGGCTTGAACGACAAGATCGCTGTGGTCGACTACTTTCTCGAGTCTTCTGGTGTCAGGGAGAGCGAGAATAGCGGCAGTGCCGACGCCGCCGGAGCAAGTGCTGCTGCTGATGGGCTCAGCAGTGCGGCGGCAAACATCGACTTGGACGATGACGAAGAAGAGGAAGACGGAGTGGCGACAAAAGACGAGAAGAAGCAATAGGGAATCTTGTCTGGCTAGCAGCCGAGGAGTGCACGGCAAGGCACATATGCCAGGAAGGGGGGGATAGGCGTTCTTTGGGATCAGCTCGCATTGGTCAGCTCACATTGTTTTTGATTAAAAGAACACGGTTGAATGGTATTGATCTGATAACGGGGTATTTTGGGGAGCATAAAATCTGAACAATGCGAGATTGGACTGGATCTCATGATGCTGGCCGCCAGAGATGCGATTCAATTGTTCTCTCACAGGCTCTCAGCCCTGCCTGCCGGTGGAGATTTGCATACGAGTAGTATTAGTGGCTTTTTTGGGGGGGGGGCTGCGGAGATAAGACGCCTACTTCCATTTTGTTGGGCGAATGCGCTAGCGACCTGGCAGCAACCGAAACAAGGAGGAATGACGCCAAGCGACCGTGCCAAGGCGTCACGGCCAAGAGGGCTCATTCTCTCACTTCTGTGACTTACACGCACGCGAACAATCGATAAACAGGCACAGCAACATGATTTCAATCGATTTCAATTTCGGGGGCTGCCTTGTCGGGCACAGATCACCAGGCAAAATGTGGTAAGATACCCTGGCACACAGTCCCGCCCCCTATGAATACTGCAGGCCGAGCCCGGCACCGAACGGTTGTATCCATCCGCTAGCCCTGTATCGACTTGCAATGACAAGCTTTTTGGCTTTAAAGAGCACGACGTCGCATATCCGATATATCAAATGCTTGCGGTAACAGCACGGACAACGTCTTTCTTTCTTGTCCACTTGCGATACTCCATCTTGATTGCGTCACGCGCCACTTTTGCCGTGGCGGCGTTTATATTGCAGAGCCTCTGACCCAGGGTCCAGGAGGTAGGATGGTGGTCAGTACACTCGGAATTGCCTTGCCGAACGAGTCGAAGGGATGAAAAAAATCAAAACCAAAGCCATGGAGAAGGGATCGGACGACGACAAGTTAGCAGAGCTCATATTCTCACCACAGCCGGAGCTGCAACCCGTAGCAGCCGACAAGAAGGACAAGCAGGGGGCCATCATGTCTGCTCGCCAAAGCTCAGACGACCTGCAAGGGGATTCTCTCTCCCCAGCCGAGCCGCCGAGCGAAGATGCTGTCCCCGACACAGAACACAGCCTAGACGGCGACGCCACAGCCGCTGCCACGCAGCCTTCCGAAGAGCAGGTGCCGCCTAGATACTCTATACACACCACATGGGCGAAGCGGTGGATCGTGCTGGGGGCGTCGCTGGGGGCTTTCATCTCGCCGCTGACGGGTCAGATCTACCTTCCGGCTCTCAACGTGATCAAGAACGACTTCCATATCTCGTCATCCCAGGTCAACTTGACAGTGACGACGTACATGATCTTCCAGGGCATCACGCCGATGTTTGTCGGCGGCCTGGCGGACGGTGCGGGCCGTCGGCCGGCATACTGCATCTGCTTTGTCGTGTTCATCGCCGCCAACATTGGGCTCGCGCTCTCGCGCAACTACGCCTCGCTGCTGGTCGTGCGCTGTCTGCAGTCGGCGGGTTCGAGCAGCACCATCGCTCTCAGCCAGGCCGTCGTGGCCGACATTGTCAGCAGCGCTGAGCGTGGGCAGTACATCGGCATCACCATCATCCCCATTGTGTTTGCGCCGAGTCTGGGCCCCGTGCTCGGCGGCGTGCTGTCGCAGTACCTGGGCTGGCGCGCCATCTTTTGGTTCCTGGCCATCTTCGGCCTGGTGCTCTTCCTCGTCTTGTCGATCTTCTTGCCGGAGACCTGCCGCACGATCGTCGGCGACGGCTCCGTCCGGCCGCACCCACTCTACCGCACGCCCTTCCAGCTCCTGCAGGAGCGTCGGCGCAAGCGCGCAGCACACGAGAGGCGACGGCTGCAGGCGAGCACACAGGCCGTCGGCGGCGGTGGTGGTGGGTCCGATGTCACGAGCTTGGCCTCTTCGACGGCGCGGCGGCCGCTCACGATCAAGGTACCCAACCTGCTGTTGTCGGTGAAGCTGGCGGCGCAGAAGGAGATTGGTTTGCTGCTGGTGTATTCGAGCCTCCTGTTTGCGGGCTTCTACGCCATCGCCACGGCGCTGCCGTCCAGCCTCGAGAGTTACGGCCTCAACGAGCTGACCATTGGCCTCTGCTACTTGCCCGTGGCCGGCGGCTCCGTCGTGGCCGCGCTCGTCATGGGCCGGCTCATCAACCGCAACTACCGCCGCCACGCGCTCAAGCTGGGCCTGCCCGTGGACGCGTCGCGCCAGCAGGACCTTGCCAGCTTCCCCATCGAACGGGCCCGCCTCGAGCTCGGCTTGCCGCTGTACCTGCTTGCCACGACCGTCATGCTGTGCTGGGGCTGGGCGCTGCAGCGACGAGCGCCCCTGGCCGTGCTGTGCGTGCTGCTTTTCTTCAACGGCGTCGGCATGACCGGTTTCACCAACGCGGCCAACGTGCTGCTGGTCGACATTACGCCCGGCCGCGCTGGCGCCGCCGTGGCCGCCAACAACTTGACCCGCTGCCTCATGGGTGCCGTGACCACGGCCCTGATCACGCCCATGATCCACGCCATGGGGAACGGCTGGGCCTTTTTTCTCATCGGCATGATCTATGTGGCCTGCACGCCAGGCATGTTCCTCATCATGCACAAGGGAGTCCGCTGGCGTCGCGAGTTGCACGAGGCCGAAGCACGCAAGAAGGCACGGCACACCGACAAGAACCAGAGCGGACAGGGGTAGTGATGTGCTGGCACGTTTCGTATTAATTTGTTACACTGCATAGGCGTGAGATGCCTGGCGCTTATTCATAGATGTACTCGTATTACTCGTCAGACTGGACACCGTTTCTGGCGACCTGCATATTACGGGAAAGAAAAGACCAGCCACTTGGCTTTTGGACACTGGTATTGGACAAGAGGCAAGATATAAGAGATAAAGGGCTTGCCAGACAGGTCAGCTGCAGAGAAATCCGGGTGGAGGACACGGGCTGGAGAACAGATGAGTGGATTGTGAGAGGTTGGCTTGGGAACATGTGGCTTGCATTAATGTCTTGGCCAACCAATTTTTTGACCAGCTGAAAACACAGAAGCAAGGGTTCGGGTGTGTGGTGCACCAATCAGACGGTTGATGTGAAAACTGAAAACTGGACTTGTACCCGAGGTCGAACGAGTCGGCATGCGGGAGCGAGGGAAGGCGCTGCTGGCGCACCGCACCTGCCCCCACGTCCTAGAAGCACAAGCAGTAAGATAACCTGTAGGATCATGAGTGGGGGAACGAGTTCTCATTGTCTTGCAACCCGCCCCTGCCGTTTCTTGGTGTGATTTGGATCGGGGGGCTTGTCGGCAGTTAGGGTTTGCCTCACACAGAACGTTTGATTCATGGCGAACCTGTCTGCCCGAGTAGGCCGGAGATCAAGAAAACACCCAAAAGGCACAGGGCAAATGCAACGATAAAGAACGAGCCCAAGCTTGCCTGGGCGATCCTAACAAATTAAGGCTGAACTAACCAAAGGGCCGCACCTAATTCTTTCCCCGCCGCCGCTGTTACCATCGGCTTCCCCAGACTTCCAAGCCCGCCAAAATTAGCTCCTGGAACTACTACCACCTTGCGCTGTGGCCGCCCAGGCGATCGATGAACCCGATTCCCTGCTCTGTGTCCCGCGTCTCTGCCATCCTTTTCCTGCCACCGAGCCCTTTTGTGTTTTTTTTTTTTTTCTTTTTTTCTGCTTCTCCCTCATGTCAGCTTCCTCACCGCTTCTTGCAACATACAATTCGATTTTTTTTTTTGTTTCTGCGGGCGCGCATTCTCTTGTCTTTCGTGCCTCCAGTTCTCGTTATTTCTCACGATTACCCACCTTTTCGATCGCTTGGATCTCGTTACTTGGATCTCGTTTCTTGGATCTCGCTGCTTGGGTCGTCAGCCTGCGTGTCCACCCCCCTCTGTGCGGGACTTCCTAGACGACGCATGTCATGACTAGCTAGCCGACGGACTTGTTCGAATGTCCACCGGACATCAACAGCAGCATCAACACAGCGGAAACATCCCTGGCGGCTACAAGAGACCCAGCCGCGCAGGAGCTCCCGCACAATTTCAGTGCGACTGCTGCGAGAATTCCTTCACCCGCCGAGAGCACCTCAGGCGGCACCATCTAAACCGTACGTGTGGCGCCCTCTTTTCACGTTGCCACAGACCGAGCATCTTCGGGTCGGGCTAACACCACCTCTCTCCAGACGAGCCCAAAGAAATCCTCGCCTGCGACTTTCCGAATTGCGGACATAAATTTGTTCGCACTGATCTGTTGGCACGCCACAGAAAACATCACCTTGATCCTAACTACATCCCCAGAAGACCCGCCCCGGCCTTTTCAGAACCCGGCCACGAATCCGACCACGAATCCGACGGACTAGGTTTTGCGGATGCCCAGTCATCGTTTGGAAGAGAACAGCACAGCGAGATAGTCAGCATCGAGACGGACTTGGCTGCCAGCTATTCCCCCGGCGGCGCCATAGACAGCGGACAGGGATCTAGCAGCCGTGCAGGAAACCACAGGAGCCCGTATCAAGCCGAGCTGTCACTGATGCAGCTTCCCATCCCAGCCACCAACGTTCCTAGAAACGCTTCCATCATACTGATGCCCGAGCCGCCCACAACACTACCCCCACAGCCGGTCTTTGACAGAATTGCCAGCAGTCAGAGAAACTTCCCGGCACAAGTGCAGGCGCAACCGCAAAACACACCATTGGCCCAGACGCAGATCCAGGCACATATCCAGATGCCAATACCGGAACAAATGCAGGCACAGACACAGACACAGATGCAGGAATATTCTGTCCCCACTCCGGACCAGAGTCTGGCATGTCCTACACTCCACGCCCCGGCCCAGAGTGAGGCGTATCCTCAAGCCCAGACACAGGCCTGGAGTCAGGCACAGAACCAGGCATATCATCAACCGCAGACTCCGGCGGAGAACCAGGCATATCAGCAACCCCAAACCCCGGCCCAGACTCCGGACCAAACTCAATTCCGGATCCAAGCCCAGACCCAAGTCATGTCGCCTAGGTCGTCTATTGCTGCCATGAGTGCGATGGATGAGATCGCCGAGTCGGCGATGGAGAACAACTATAGCCAGCCGGCCTCCCAGCCGCCAAATCCCTCGCTGCAGGGGAATGCTCCTGTCAGCCCGTCCTTTCTCGACATGCCCTTTCCCGCTGCTTTCAAGCCCCGCATAAATTTCGCCACATGGCTCTTTAACGACCAACCGGGCCAAGGAGACTTTAGCATCTCTAGCTTGCCGTTTACCGAAGACGTCCTGCAGCAGCCATTCGGCAGCAACATTCAAAACAACCAGCTGCGGGCGAGGCTGCCGAGCATAGACACGTTGCCTCACCCGTTCGGCAGTGACAGTGATACTCTGACTGAGTCCCGTCGCGAGCTACTCATGCGGCAGTTTCACGCTTGCCAATTGGGCCAATCCTATACCGGGTCTCCGATGACGAACCGTGGTCTTGATAGAGGCGATCAGCCTCCCACCCTGAGCCTGGGCGCAATGAACGACTGCCTGTGCGAATACTGGAAGCGTGTATCGCCTCGCATCCCCGTCATCCACCAGCCCACATTTTCGTGCAACCGGTGTCAGCCGCTGCTCGTTCTTGTTATGCTTGCCCTTGGCGCTGCATCACTTCGCGAACGGGACCTCGAAGGGACACTGTCTGATTTCCGCGTCTTTGGAGACATCGTCATCACACAGTCCCGGTGGGTAATCCTGGCCACCGAGGAGGCGTCGCCTCCCATCGACCTTTGGGTAGCCCAGGCGCTGATCCTGGTGGAATTCTACGAGAAGATATACTCCACGCGCAAACTTCACGAGCGTGCGAATAACTATCATGGGAACGTCATGGCCTTGCTGCGCCGAGGCAGTCCGCTCATTGGCCGTTCCGGCAGCGAAACGCCCCCAGATGAGTTCATGACGCCTTCCATCTCCGCGAAATCTCCGATTTCGTCGCCGGTCAGGCCGGAACATCCGTATCTACAGCAGCAGCAGCAGCAGCTGGAACGCGGGCAGGAGCAACAGCGAAACGTTGACCAGTATTCCTGGTGGATACGGTGGGCCGAGACCGAAGCCATGCATCGCGTCATATTTTCTGCCTTCTGCTTTGACGCCGTCCATGCTGCCATGTTTGGACATAGAGCTGTCATGGCGCCCCATGAAATCCACCTGTTGCTCCCCTGCGACGACAATAAGTGGACGACTTGCAAGCCCGACGATGCCCGCAATTATGATGCAAACTTGCGCATGTACAGCGTGAAGCCCGTTTTCTTCTTGGACGGGCTCAAGCGAGCCCTACATGGCCAGGATGTCCAGACGCACAGTTTCGGTCGGATGATCATCATGTCCGGCCTGATCAGTGTTGGCTGGCATCTGACCCATCATGGGACACACCTTCAGTGGGTAGATTTGACCGTTCCATCAAATCAGCCGCACAGCAGTTGGAGGAGGGTCTTGTTCAAGGCCTTTGACAAGTGGAAAGAGAACTTCGAATTGGCCCAGGAACCCACGGAGAGCACTCGCATTCTGTCTAGTAACCAGACTGCTGGATCGACAGCGGCTTCTTTTGCGGACGAGCGCAGCATCTCCAACGGACCTATCCAGAGTGCTGCTGTGCTGTACCATCTTGCCCAAATGTGCTTGTTCGTCAATATTGTCGACTGCCAAGTCTACGCGGGGGCCGTTTGGGCGCACGGCCGCAGAGCATCAAGCGAAGACTACGCCAACGTGGCACCGCGCATGAAGCCCTGGGCAAAGCTGGCTTCTACACGGCATGCTGTCTTGCATGCCTTTAGGCTACTGTCCCTTGTTCTTGTCAATCGGGGCGGCGGAGAGAAGAGCCGGCACCGTCTTTCAGGACCCAATCATCCCACTCGTCCACCCACCAAGGCTCCGACATACTCCTGTAAGACGGATCCTGACCCTCACGGACCATGGATCATATACTACGCCGCCTTGAGCATCTGGTCATTTGTCTTCGCACTCAATGACAGTAGGTCGGACTTTCCGTCGGCGGTAGAACAAATGTACGACCAATTGAACCTTCGGCAGCAGCAACTGCAAGAACGGCAGCAATTAGCACGACGACAGCAACTGCAACAACAACAGTTGAAACAGCGCCAGGAACAGCAACAACAACAACAGGAGCAGCAGCAGCAGCAGCAGCAGGAGCAGCAGCAGGAGCAACAGCAGTTCCAATACAACCTGCGCCAGCATCAGCACCAGCGCCAGCGCCAACGCCAGAACCAGCGCCAGCAGCAATTGCAACAACCACAGCAGCAGCAGCAAGCTATGCCGGGACAGCCGAGTCCGTTTTCGCCCCTGTTGCCTCGCACTCGCAACCCGCCACCAATGCCACTTCCACCACTTGCGTCACTGTCGTCACCAACGCAAGTCCAGCTACCGTCGCCACACCAACAGCAGTCTCCATCAGAATTCCTGGCTCGTGTTCCTCCCCTTGAAAATCAGGGGCAATCGTCTTCTCAGTTTGGGTCGGCTTCTGCGAACAACTTCCAACATGTTGCCAGTTACTTAAGCCGGGTTGCCGAGCTGCCCGAGCTCAGCGAGGCCGCAGCCGCAACTCTCAGCGACGGGCTCGCAGGTTTGTTGGAATATCTTCGCAGCATCTTGGCTGAACCCCATTCAGATCTGCTTATGGATGCAAATTTTCGAATACAAACGTGTCAGGGTTTGTTACTGCGTAGGCCTGTTTAATCACAGCGCTGAGGGGGGAGGGGGGGGGCATGGAAACAAAGATGCAGGCTCAGACGCAGGCACAAAGACAGGGTGCGGAGCGGATCTTTCACTACATATCGCAACTGCCATTATATTGTTCACGGTTCAGTAACAAATTCATGATTTGAACAAAGACAACAATGGATCTCTCTCTGATCAAGGCAGAGCGTCTCCGAACCCACTGGATTCCATGATTAGCATAAATACTGTGCAGCTGCTCCCACCACGACGACCGGGGAAATTCCACATCACTGCATATCAACTCCTCAACCTGACATAAACCCACCAACTGATACCGCCATCATGTGCTGGAGAACGGCAGTAATACACTACGCATGCAAGCACCAATCTGGCTGGTGGCCTGAAGACAAAATTCGGGCGTGCCCCAAGGCCGAGAAGAAGGGCAGGCAGTGCAGTCTGCTCGAAGGACAGCAGGTCCGAGTCAAATACGACTGCAAAAAATGCCAAAACAAGAGCCAGAGAGCACAGTGGAGCGGCTCAAAATATGGCTCTGACTCTACGCGCCCTCGCGAACTCGGCAGCAGCAGCAGCAGCAGCGGCAAAAGCGGCAGAAGCAGCAAAAGCAACAGAAGCAGCAGCAGTAGCCAGCGGGGTCTCAGAAGTAGAGATCACAGCACCCGCCCGACGCAAGGACTCGAGGCTGTCCACGTAGAGAACGAGACACAGTTTGTCGGCCGTGCTATGAGTTCCGTGTATCTCGAGCCCCATGATGCGTCGCCCAACAACCAGTCAGAGTCCAGATGGAGCTCGTCCTCGGCCGATGAGTTTACTAGTGCGAGACTGTCTGTTTGCGGCGGCGACGGCGACCCAACTTCATCGCCTCCGGCAAGGGCCGCCGGCGCTGACCACCAGTGAGCCTATCGAGGTCCATGTCTAACAACTGACAGCAGGGTGCTCTCTAGAGTGATACTGCTTTCTAATAAGATGTCTGTTTTGCCCTAATAAGGTGCACGTTTTACTTTAAGATGGCTCGCTTTACAATGGAAACGGTGAGAGAAGCAAACATAATTTGCTGCCGAGACTGATAAAAACTGACAGGGATATATAACTGAGAACTGTTCCGTGTTGTGCCGTGAACTTTTAAAAAAAAGCATAAATGGCATTGGTCCTTGGTCACGCATTTTTAAAGTAGTGGGCGAGTGCCCGCTGTTTTTATCTGCATTGAGAGATCGTCGCCAGGGCTTGCCAGGCCAGTTTCAGATGGTAGGCTTTGCGTTTTTCTCTCGTCTTTTTTCCTTTGCTGTCGGTGTCGGCGGTCCAGCCCTGATCACGAGCAGAGCGGAAATGAAGGAAGGGTTGTGTCTGGCTGCAAGCATGCTGTTGTTGTTCATGAACAGTTTCACCTGCAACAGCGAGGTGGCGAAAGGATAGGAAGCTCCCGTCTCCTGCCGTCTCCCGCCTCCCTTGCCGGGCGCTCTGTGTCTCTGGCAGACAGCAAGCCCTGACCGCAACGGCTGGGAAGGAAGGCCTCAGAAGTCGACGCCATTTCTTCCGAGTTTCAATCAACTCTCCCGTCGGCTTTGTCGACGGGACACTGGCCGACGATCGACATCCGAACCTTTCTTTCTGTTTATTCTGTTGCCTGTTTTCTCTTTCTGCCTCTGCATAACTTTGGCGGAATGTTCCTTCGTCACAGACTTTGCACCCTGCATACAGCATAATACAGCCGTGCCCCCGTACCCGTCGACAGCCAGTTGAGCCTCATTCTGAGACGGCGCATGGACTCCCGAAGACCCACTCGTCCGAGACGAAGCCTGCCCACAACAGATCAACCAGTCTTGCTATTGTACCACGAGGCGGATGTGACGGTGGCGGCGATCATACAATCATGCCAAGACAGGTTGGTGGCTCTCCGTCCCAGCTTCCGGGAATGCATGCAAAAGTGGCACCGGGATCGACGCTCTGGGCACGACATCGGCCAACCAGAAAGGCCTGTGCTCGACTTCCGTATCTGTTTCTGCAACGGGATATCCTGCGGGTTTCCATTCTCCCCCGAGCTCAATCTCTCTGTCTCTCCCTCTCTCCCTCTCTCTCTGGGCTGTGCTATGTTATATGGTTCTCGCATTGTTCCAGACCACATCCGGACTGGAACCGCCCATCAGCTGGTCACGAATCTGCTCTGCTCTTGGCTGTGTTGCTCGTTTCTGTCTGTTCCCTGTGTCTTTGGCCCTCCGCCTGCAAAGTGTGCTCTACACATGTGTGTTTCCCAGACGTGTCATATTGTTCCTGGATTCTGAGATTCTGCTTCCCTGTTTTCTTGTCGTCCGAGATTTTCTCCCGAGATCACAGATCATCTGCTCAAAATAACAGCATAGCACAAAGGAAACACTCATCTGGAAACCCCTTGAGGGGATGGGGAGGGAGGGGGGATCACCAAACCTAAGAGTTCCAGACGGCCGGCACGTTCCTTCTTTTGTTTTGTTTAAAAGGACTGTGTCTCATCTGTTCCTTCCCCTTGAACCCCAAATCGGCCGTGCCTTTCCCCCCCCGCCATCGATTTCATCTTCGATCTTATCTCTTCTCCTCATCCTCTGCGCAACGGCATCTCTGAACTGCAGAGAGGAGGAGAGCTTTTCGGTCTGTGACCACGATGGCACACCGCCGCTGTCGTCGTCTTTGTTCACTCTGATTCTTTCTCCTTCTACTTTTCTTGCCATGCACCCATGCTCGCTTTTTTCTTCTTGCCGATAATTCACGTCTCCAAGCTGGAACTTGGCTTCGGTTCACCATTCATTTGACCATTTTCTGGACGGCCTTTCTAGTGTTCTCTCACGCACGAACCGCGTGATGGACAGAGCCCCCTGGCCGGATCTCACACCCACACCTGACCCCAAGTCGTTCGCTCCCAACACTTTCCGAGATTCGCTCGTCGACGTCGACGACGACGACGAAGCGCTGCGCCTGACAAAACGACCTCGTCGGAGCCACGCGCAACACCACCGCCGCCGCCGTCCCCTCGTCGCCCTGATTGCTCTCGCCGTTTTGCTTTTAGCTGTTTCTGCTGGTATTGCCTCGTCTGTCTGGGCTGTGGCTTCGAACCTGCGTATTGACGGCGACCTTGCTGGTCGTGTCCTCGTGTTTGCCGCCTCGCTTTCCAGCCTGGTCTACATTGTCATCCATGCCGTAGCCGCTCGCAGACCCTTTACGGTGACAGCTGCCAACAAAACCGCTCTGTGGCTGTACGGACGGGGCATTCCGACCAGCGCTCTGCTGCTTTCTCGAGCCGCTCTCGTCCTATGGATTGCCGCTATCATTGCGACCAGTGCGCTCATTGCCCACATCGGCATCTCGTTGTCGGCTGGGCTGGCCGTGCAGGCTATCTATTTGAATCTGATCATCGCTGTTGCTGCTCTGTACGTCGTGTTTGCAAGAAGCGAAAGTGATTGCCCTCGGAAATTTGACCACTGACAACCCGCAGCATCGCGTCCGGCACCATATCATTCTGCATCGAGAGCTCCCACGTGCCGTTCAAGACGGTCCTCCTCTCGCCACACGCAGTTCTCAAAGTTGTGGACCAGGGCAATGACGAGGAGGTGGAACGGGCTCGTCTCAGTGTACCCCCCCAGCGTTTGTCTGCTGAAAAGTCATCGCTAGAGAACCCGAGTCGCCAAATCGTTGCAAGGCCTCGCCCAAGGAGGCTCTTGTTTGCGCACAAAACCACGACGCAGCTTGTTCCAGAAAGGCCGCAGGAGGAGGTGGAAATCGGGCAGCATTCAGACGAATCGACAACAGACGTACCAGATGCAGACATACTGGAGTACGAGATCACAAACGCAAGGGAAGGCACAGCTCAGCTTGCACCTGTCGTTGAGGAGTTCGAGGCTGCGAATCGATCCTCTGTCGTCCAAGAGCCCAAACCTGCCGCGCCAGTGACCATGGCTCCTCGGACGGATCTGCGAAAGAGCGTTTTTCCAACCACACCACGTCGTCGAGAGCCGGTGAGAGGACTCGAGAATTGGAAGGATGAAGACTACGCCAAGCCTATTGCCCGGCCGTCCTCCTCCCCGGCCGTCTCTCGGCCTGTGCCGCGGCCTGTGCCGCGACCCGTCCCGAAATTCATTTCTCATCCAAAGTCTCGGCTTGATGCGCGGGCGAAAGCTTCGGAAAGCAAGTCAGCAGGGCCAGCTGATATCAACGCCAAGCCCACCATGCCAAACTCGACCGCGGGAAACCAGAGAGCAGCTCGGACGATCCCCCCATCGCCAGCTGTCATACGCCCTGCTTCCATTGTCCCTCCGGTCCCTCGTGTGTTTGCGCCGCCAGCCGCCAGCGCTCTTCCAGCGACTGTACCCAAGAAGCCGCTGGCTGGCCACACCATGTCCATCAGGAGGAAGCCCGTCAGCAAAAATGTCATCAAGAGAAAGCCCGTTCCCACGCCTGCCGCAGCTTCTGCCACGAGACCAAAAGACGAGGCCGTCGGGCCTCTGACGACCAATGCGACATGGCAGACGGCGAAGAACGATGAGCAGCGCTTCTTCCCAGAGCGTTCTTCAGCCTCACGCAACGCGACCGACAGCTCTCCTGCACTGGTGACACCTACGACGCCTTCTTCGGCGTACACTTCGCACAGGTCGTCGTCGGCGTCGTCGTCATCGACGTCGTCTGCACAGCCGCCGAGGACTCTCGGCGAGATGGCAGCGTCCCTTCGCGACTCTATGTATGCGACATCGGAGTTTGCCCCAGCGAGGCCCCTGGTGCCTCTTTCCCATCCCCTTATCACGGAGGCGCTTGCCATCCGGATGTCGCTGGTGGCTGCCACAGGCGGTAGTGGTGATCCACAACAGCGTCCATCTGCGGTATTAGCAGCCATGGAGCCGATGCGGCCGTCGACAGAGTACGAGGTGGTGAGCTCTGCAAACAGCGGCTTCCGAGAAGCTGCTCGTCGCGAATCGGCGGAACCAGCTCGTCCTCATCCTACATCTGCCGCTCCCACGTCGCCCCCACCGCAAGCTGGCCTTGCTCCTCCCGCCACTGACACGACGGAAACGCGGCCACAGGCCGAGACACAAGACAAGGTTGCGGAAGCTGCAAGCATGGAAAGCAGCCCCGAGGAAACCCGGTACAAGGAGCAGAATGAGGAGCAAAATGAGGAGCAAAATGAGAAGAATCAGGTGCCAAATCAGGAGCCAAATCAAGAGCAGAACCAAGACCAGAGTCAAGACCAGGATCAGGAACCAGAAAAAGGTTCGGAGAATGCCCAGGGAAACCGGACTGGCCTCGCCCGCATGGTGCGCCGCGTGCAAAAGGCGACCACCCTGGCGACCAAGTCGACTGTGTCCTCTTCGGCCTATGCTCGCCGCCAACCCTTTGCCATTTTCAACTTTTCGCGGCCTCTACGGCGTGCCGATGCTGGTGCGGGTGCGGGTGTCGCTGTTGCTGCGGTTAATAGCAGCAGCAGCGACAACAGCGGCAACGACAAGCGCAGCAACGTGGCAACCCCCGACACTGCCGTCGCAGACCAGCACGTCCACGTCCGCCGCCAGCTCCTGCAGATGCTGCCAGCCCAGCACCAGCCGCAGCCGTCTGTGCTGTCGGCACGCCAGCACAGCCACCGGCGGTCGGCGTCTCTGGATGCTTTGACGGTGCCCAAGGCGGCCCGGCGGCGAGGCGGCCTGGTAGAGCGGAGGGGAGGAGGACAGGGACAAGGATCAGGACCAAGACAACGACGGGACGACGACGGCGAGGGGACGTGGGAGTGGGGGTGGGGGTGGGAGGCGGGCGTGGTGAGACAGGGCGGAGCGTCCCCCGGGGCACTGGCACCGGCACCAGGCTGAAGAGGAGGGAGGCCGTCGAAAGCCGCCGTCAGCCGATCGTGACCACGACCCTCTCAGGGAGCAGGGTCGTGAGTGAATGGAAGCGAGGATATGTTTTTGTATTTTTTTCTTATTTTCTTCTTGTTTGCTCTTTTTTCTTATTTCCTTCTTCTTTTTCTTTCTGTTCTTTTTTTTTATTCTTACCTTCTTTTCCCCTTATTTTTCCTTTCTTTTGTTTTGCTACTTTGCTTCCATGGGAGTTTGTTTGGTTAGAGGGAAACGGAAGGGGGAAAAGGAAATGTCGGAATACCCGCCACGACAGGCACCGGTTAGATTGTCTGAAGAAGACAAATAAATATAAAAACTGCTACAGATAGGACGAGCACAATGTCCATCCTGTGTGGAGTTGCAAAAAAAAAAAAGCTATGCCAAAGGTCTTCGGGAACCCGAATCCCACGGGCCGAAATGGCGATGGGAGAAGTTACGAGCATTGCTACACACTACTCCCTACCCTCTATGAGCAGCCACTACATACAGCAGCTCGGCTCAGCTTGCGTCGGGTGGTGGTGGAGGGTGCCACTTTTGGCTGTGGGAAAGCTGGCGATCGGAAGAGGGCGAGTCTTTATCTCTGCCGACCCACCGCGGTATCTCTCCGTCCCGCGGAGGGTACTATCTCTCCGGGCGCCTATCTCTCCGTCCGACGACTGGGATTCATTAGGCGTATTATTACGAGCGAACCACAGCGGGCTGGCAAGCAATTGTGCCTCTGGAGCGGAACGCTGACACAGTGTGATTTAAGCATCTGCGGAAAACGCTCCTTCCCTTTTCACGACGTCGTGCCATTTCTACAGCCTGCCATTCGAACAGCCTTGCTGTGAATGGCTCGCGGACCTGGGACGGTCTGCCGGTTTCCCCTCTTTTTGGGGGGAGGAGGGGGGGGGGGGAAACATGGGAACATGGGGGTCATTCGAGAACTATTAGCATGGCAGGGCGGGAGAGTACGTCCGGCCGGTGTTCGGAGCTTTTGCTGCCTCGCAGCGTGTGCCTGCAGGGCAGATTAGGGGAGGCGATCACAGTGGGACTCGATCAGTTTTTTTATTTTTGATTATTCCCAGAGAGGAGGAGTCATGAGAGACCGGTCTGTTTTCTTTCTTATCGTGAGTCCTATCTTTTTTTGTCGTTCTTTCTTTGGTCTTTTTTCTAACAGCCCTTTGAATGTTGATCCCCCACAAAAGAGCACGACATCATGTCTCCTTTAACAGACGGCCATACACAATGGAGCAGTAGTGCTGACGACAGCACGTCAGACCATGTCAGCGCAGGAAATGTGCTGGACGGCGAAAAGGTGGCCGCGAATCAGACCCGGCCGTACCCCGAAAAGGAGGTCAGCCCGGAAGCGGCCCGGCTGTCTGACTCGGACGGGCTGACCCCCACAGACGACGACGAGGTCGAGGTCGAGGTCGAGGCCGGGTCCAGACGGCGGTCAGTGCTCAGCCGGCGGTCGTCGGCGGCGGGATCGCAGCTGGGGCCACCGCCGGACGGCGGACTGGCGGCATGGACGGCGTGTGAGTCTCTGTTCTTTCTTTCTCTCTCTCTCCTTCGTCCTGACAACCAGGCATCTGCACGCACTTTGTGTTTGCCAACACGTGGGGCTTTATCAACTCGTTTGGCATCTTCCAGACGTACTATGCCGACTTTCTGGCGCCGCTGCCGCCGAGCACGATTTCGTGGATCGGGTCGATCCAGGTGTTCCTGGCCTTTTTCCTCAGCGTGCTGTCGGGGCGGGTGTCGGACGCGGGCCACTTCCACCTGTGCTACTGGACGGGCGCGGTGCTCGAGGTGGTCGGCATCGTGGGCACGTCGTTTTGCACGCGGTACTGGCAGCTGGTGCTGGCGCAGGGCGTGTGCGTGGGCCTGGCGGCGGGCATCATCTGCTGCCCGACTATGTCGACGGTGACGACGTTTTTCGGGCGGCGGCGGTCGCTGGCCATTGGCATTGTCACCTGCGGCAACGTCAGCGGCGGACTCATCTACCCGGCTATGGCACGGCAGCTGATCCCGTCGGTTGGCTTTGCCTGGGCGCTGCGGGCCATTGGCATCATGCAGGCGGTGCTGCTGGTGGCGGCGGGGCTGGCCATCCGCACGCGGGTGCAGCCCAAGGTGTCGGGGCCGATCCTGGACCTGCGGGCCTTTCTGGACGTCGAGTACACGCTGTACGTCGTGGGGATGTTGTTTGTAAGCCCTGCCTCCCTGCCTTCCGTTGTCTATAGTGTCCTGACCACCAGAACATGTCCGGCACCTTTGTCACCGTCTACTACATCTCCTCCTTTGGCCGCACCGGCGTCACCCCCCCCCTCAGCTACCCCGAGTCGCTCAACCTGTTGCTCATCTTCAACGGCATCGGCCTCCTCGGCCGCCTGTCCGCCGCCCACGCCGCCGACCACGTCGGCCCGCTCAACCTCATCGCGCCGCTGGCCCTGCTCGGCGCCGTCTTCTGCTTTGCCTGGACGGCCGTCGAGAGCCGCACCGGCATCTACGTGTGGACCACCTTTTACGGCATCTCGGCCGGCGGCATGCAGGCCCTCTTTCCCGCCGGCCTCACCAGCCTGACCACCGACATGCGCAAGGTCGGCCAGCGCATCGGCATGGGCTTCACCGTCATCGGCGTCGCCGTCCTCGCCGGCCCGCCCGCCGCCGGCGCCATGATCACCGCCATGGGCGGCCGCTATCTCGCCGCCCAGGTGTACGCGGCCTCCTTTCTCGTCATCGGCAGCTTCTTTGTTTTTATGGTCAAGGTATTCCGCGTGCGCAAAACGCACAGCCGCTGGGCTGTCAAGATATGAGTGTGTTGATGGATATTGTCAATAATGTCAATGGATATATGGATGCTAAATGCAGTATCTGCCACTAAAAATGGACGCTGGATAAAAGTTTAATTGGACAAAATGAATTTGATGCATCAAAGACAGACAAAATCAGCCAGCACGGCCACCTGCACCACGGCCACCTGCACCACGGCCGCCTGCCGCCTGTCTGCTGGCCCTCGGGACCGACCGTTCTGGCGACGCCCGCAGCATGCTCTTGACATCGCGTGCGCCGGCTGCCGTCAGAGACATGCACCGCTGCAGGTGGGCCGCCTGCACGCGCACTTCCCGCCGTGGGTCGTGGCGGTCGTAGATGGCCACCACCGGCGACCGGTGCAGGGTGCGGTACACGAGATCGTCTGTTCTGCGCAGCTGCCTCTGCAGCTCGTCGAGAGCGGCGGCCAGCTCGGCCAGCCCTCCGCCCGGGTCTGCATGGGGGGACGGGGCTGGTGGCTGGACAGGGGGCTGGACCGGAGTCTGGACCGGAGGCTGGGCGTAGGTGTAGCCACGTACCGGGACGGGGATGCGATGGCGATGCGTCGGGGGCGCAGGCGCAGGCGCAGGCTTAGGCTGTCCGCACGGGGACGGCGGCGGCGTGAGCTCTTGCGGAGCGTGGCGAGGCTGCGGAGGTGGCGTGTCAGCGGGCCGCTGGTGTTCCTGCGGACGAAGGGGGTTGGGGTCGCTGGGGTCGCCGGGATCGCTGGGGTCGCCGAGGTGACGGGACCCAAGGTGACGGGACCCTCCATCTCCCTGCCTGTCGCCCCCGCCGTCTTTCCTGTCACGGCTGTGGCGGTGGCGATGGAGCGGACGCCCTCGGTCGCGTGCCTCTGCATCCGGCACCTTGGCCGCCGTCCGCTTTCGGCTCTTCAGGTAGCGGTGGACGGCGTACTTGACAATCTGCGTGAGGACGAAGCGGGCAATGTCGCTTGTTTCGATCTGGTTCTCGTCGCGCCGACGTCGCGCGCGGCTGCTGTCTGAGCCTGAGCCGACATCGTCTCGCACGCCTCGGTTCAAGACCCCGCCGCCACTGTCCTTGTCCTTGGCAAACAGCCGCAGCGCGTGCTCGAGCACCAGCCGCACCAGAGAGTTGAGGTCGTCACCACGCCGTCGGTCGCGCTCGCGCTCGCGCTCGCGTTTTCGAGCCAGGCTGCCGCTGCGCGTCCGCGTCCAGCTGTGGTCACGGTGTTCGTCCCGACTCTCCGGCGTGCCCGCCGACGGAAACGGTTTGCTGTAGACGCCGTAATCGGTGGGCATCGTAAAGATTGATGGCTGATGGCTGGCGTTTGTTTGGATGGATGGATGGATGGGCTGCTTCCAGGCCATCCATCCCAAACGACCCGGAATCCAGCCCGCCCACGCATTTTATGCCAAAGACACGCTCTGCGTATTGATTTCAGGCCATGATCCCCTTGTCTCGCCTCTGACTTGCTGGTCCATCCGGTGATGCAGGTCAGAGAGGAAGCTACGGCGGGCCACGTGAGCGGCGGCCGAATCATCCACCACCAGTCACCTGGCGAAACGGTGTCTCACTAGCCTCACATGTCACCGTCAGGGGCCCTCCCAAGAGGTCACAGCCAACATCCGTCCGTTTCTATTATAAGTTGCCTTGCAGACGGGACGTTGGCCGTTCTTTCTTGTCTCCGTTACACACTGTCCAGCCCGCCGCTGGGCTGCCTCGCGGCTGCCTGAGATGGCTGACTGCTGTGATCGCCTGCAATTGCCCGACTGCCTCGCGACTGCCCTGAAAGTTCAACACCGACCGCTCTTCCCTAAATGAATTAGTAAACAGCAATAAAAGCGATGCACAGTCGTATATTTGACCCTCTGTGATATTGTTGTCGTACATGTCGACGTGTCGTACATACTTGACCTAAGAAACAGATATATTGTGTATGAAGATCGTCACTTGGGTCTGAATTAACCGGCATCCACATTTTGTTCCAGTTCTCGCTCCAGTTTTTGTTCCAGTTCTTGCCCAGTTCTTGCCCAGTTCTTGCCCAGTTCT